>CAAKHF010023472.1:0-18220 GCA_901007745.1 Hippocampus kuda | reverse complement strand
CAATCGTTACCAGTAGCGTGTCATTTCCGTGGCGTCATTTTAACGGTACCGAAAAATAGTTTAACCATAAAAGTCATCGCACATGAGTTGACTGTGTGATCAACGCGATTTCACTGTGCCTGTATGTGTGTTTGTGGTGTGGTGTGTGAGTGTGTGTGTGTGTGTGTTCGTGCAGCTCTACACTGACACAAATTTTATATATAAATATATATAGAGAGAGAGAGAGAGAGAGAGAGAGAGAGAGAGATCGATAGATAGATAGATAGATAGATAGATAGATAGATAGATAGATAGATAGATAGATAGATAGATAGATAGATAGATAGATAGATAGATAGATAGATAGATAGATAGATATACTCCCCTCCCCAACAATACCGGATCTGATGAAAATCTCGTGATTGGACCCGATTTCTGATTATGTGATGGGATCGGGACATCCCTACCTTTTAACTACCTTAATTTGCTCTTCTGTGAACTGGGTCTGCCCTGCCAGACTGCTGATCTCAGCCATGGAGGGATAAGGAAACTTCTTGTAGGTGCTACCCAGCAGAGGGTTGATGTCCATAGCTGCACTATAAGAGGGAATGCTGCTGAGAGGAATCAGCAATTGGGGTTGAGCTGATGTATTCTGCTGGGCCTGGAAAGCAGAAAGTACCTGAACAGAATAAGGAGGGGGAGTTTCAATGCCACAAAAAAGTCATATCAATGTGTTTTTTAGTCAATGCAAGAATATTGAAGTGTTACGATGACATTATTAAAAATTCTGTGTTTGGATGTTTTTCTTACTGTGGGGTATAAAACATTTAGTATCTATTAATAAAACATTCTTAGACTCTACCTGTGCCAGGCCAGGAGGAATAACAGTGGGATTTAATATTGATGACTTCCTTGGTTGCTCCAAGGATTGGCTAAGCAATAGGTTTCCTGCTCCAAGCTTCATGGAGTCATGCAGGAGCATCTCTACAGACGCTGTTGGTCCCAGAGGAGCTTCAATTGGCTGCTGCTCCGCTTCCATCTCACCCTCGCCGCCTCCTTCAAAGTACTCCACGGCTTCATCTGAAGTTTTCAGGGACACGGCGATCCTCTTGGGTTCAGATTTGGTCTTCATCCTCATGATTGGCGTCTTGCTTAGTGAGATGGCACCAGCACTTGTGGCATCGACTCCGACTTCCTCGAGTGCGTCACAATGCTGATCCTTGTACAGCTGGTCACCACCCTGACTCTCAGGGGGGGTAGCTGAGCTACAGTTTATTGATGGACCGAGCACCTCTTTGTCCTCCAGGCTATTGGACTCGCCTACAAAGACAGCAAAACATGAGTTAAAACAATGAAGTAACGTTTTAAGACGGTTTTGGGGTGACGAAAGAGGGCAGAATAGGCCAAAACATATTTACCAGTATCTGGTGGTGTGGGGACAACCACTACAGTTTGATCCAGCTCCACTGCTGTTTGAACCTCATCTACCGTCCCCTCCACCCCCTCCGCCTCTACTTCCGTTGTCCTTTCAGCTGTCGCTTCCAACTCGTCAGAGGGTAGCACCATGCAAGGCGTGGTCGACTTTCGGCGGCTTGACATTGTCAAAATGGGCAACCTTCTACTCAGGAAAAAGACAGTCTGAGACAGAATCGTCGAGGCTCACATGTCTCAAGTTGCCGTGCTCACATAGCAAGATGCCTTCAATTTCTGGTGGAAGAAATGTGTCAGAAAAGGTTTGTTAGTCCTACTTGGATGATTTAATTTTACTCTTAATATAGTTTTACATATATCCATCCATTTTCTAATGCGCCGATTCTAACAAGGGTGGCGAGTGTGCTGGAGCCTATCCCATGTGTCTTCGGGCAGTAGAAGGGGGACACACTGAACCGGTTGCCAGCCAATCACAGGGCACACATAGACAAACATTCACACTCACAATCACACCTGGGGACAATTCAGAGCATAGATATCAAACTCCGGTCCTGGAGGGCCGCCATCGTGCATTCTTTCCATCTCTCCCTGTTGCAACACACCTGATTCAAATGATCGGCTCATCAACAAGCTCTGCAGAAGCCTTGATATTGATCCTGTTCATTTGAATCAGGAGTGATGCAACAGGGAGGGATGGAAAACATGAAGGACAAGCGGCCATCCAGGACTGGAGTTGGACACCTATGATTCTGAGTGTTCAATTTACCGACTATGCACGTTTTTGGAATGTGGGAGGACACCGGTGTACCCGGAGAAAACCCACGCAGGGATGGGAAGAACATGCAAACACCACACAAGGATCAAACCCTGCACCTCTGCACTGTGAGGCTGACATGCTAACCAGTCGACTACCGTGGAGTTTTATATTGTTTTGGATTTTACCTGACTCAAATTTTAGAAGGTTGTATCAATAATTGAATATGTACTGCATATATTTTAGTATATGCAGTAATGTATTTAGTAATCTAAAAAAATCAAGGGAACACTTCAACAACACAATGTAACTCCAAGTGTTCCACTTTTTTTATTGAGCTGCTATATATGTAAGAAAGAAAGAGATAGACAGATCTAGCTATCTATAGATAGATAGATTTAACACACACATACATATTTCAGCATGGCAACCTAGTGGTTGGCAAATTTGTCTACTACAGTTCAGAGGTTCAGGCTCAAATCTGTGACTTACTCCAACATTTCTAAAAAATGCACATTAGGTTAACTGAAGAATCTAAATTATCCACAGATGTGAATTTGAGTGAATGGTTGTCTATGTGGTTGGTAAGTGACCAGTCCAGTGTGTAACCTGCCTCTAAAAGACAGATACAAACTCCAACTCACCTACTACCCTCATGAAAATTGGTCCATCAGCTCCCCAAACCCTGAGAGCAGGAATAAGTGATTAGAACCAAGCTTTTGAAATTCAAACAGCAAATATCTGGTTGCTTGTTACAGTCTGTCAAATACTTAAGAATTAGAGCTACATCCTATTTTGGGTACCTCAATTAGTTACATGACTGCATGGCAGAACAGCTTGGTCGGATTAATGTGTGAAATATACAGAACTGCAAACTACAATAAATACGTAATGTGACTACGATAATGTAACAATATGTAATTGCTCCTTAACTTGATGAACTGTTCACATCTGAACTCATGGTAACCATGACCCAATGAGATAAACGTTAGTGGTGTCCAAATTATTGTGTGCTTTAACTCCAGTACAGTGTGAGATGTATAAATCACCTGAATACTGTTTAGTAAATGTCTAATTACTTGGTGCTTTATGTGTCAATTACCTGAGAATTTGAATTTTCTCATCATCCGTTAGAAAGACGCGAAGGGTTCGGCTATTTCTAACACCACTTGTGTTTGATGCGGTACAGTTCTACTGAACTAGAACTATAACAATAAACGAATGTTAACTCACAATAGCAAGCAAAACTGAGGTACACGTTTGTATAGCTCATTACTGGCTACCATATTCTGCAAGTGGAAATCTGCCTGTTGTGTAAGTGTACTAACGTGATGGCTACAGTAGTACATTTAGTGTAAAACAGGTGTGCACGTCTGTGCTAACTTCTCGTCGAACCAAGTGGAGTATGTTAACAATAACCCTGGCGGAGACTATTTGTATTTAAATTGTGCATCTCGGACTATCGGAAGCGAGCTAACGATGTGAACACATTGTTTTGAAAAGGTACTAAAGGGATTATTTACAGTGTCTATTTTCGCAATGGGATATGTAGCATGTGTGTGAGGGCCAACTAGCCAGTGCTAGCCGTCATAAAATGCTCTACATGTCTGCCGGCTAACTTACTACAACTACACGAGCGTGTGCGAGCGCCGTGTTGCTGCCAGGCTGTCGAGGCGAGGACTAATTTCCTGGAACTCCCCAGAGAAGCTTTCGGCGTCTGTCTGTCTCTCTCTTGTAGAGTGCCCACACAGTGGCTAACCATTCGACCAAAGCCGGGCCGAGACGGCGCGGACGTTCACCGGGCTCCTCTGTCGGTTTCCCGAAGCCGACGGGCTGGAGGTATCAGCACAAACGGACCGGTAGAGCGGCTACGACGCCCGTCTACAGATGCTCGGAACACCGGCCATCTCTCACCTTCTTCCGAGCAGGTTGTGTCCTGGCAAGCGTCGTTTAACGGTTCATTAATTAAAACCAAGGTTACAAGCATAGGGTCTTCACGAGTGCTTCTTTGGTTCGCTGACCTAATTCTGAAATTTTGACAGCGTTTTTTTAAACAATGATCAGCGTCATTATTCAATGAGATGTGACGTCATTCCTCGGCGACTTTCGGCGTTCTTAAAATGTAATAAATATATCACTACTAGATGTAGATATATCAGTGGATGATATTTTGGAGAATCTTGCCATCTGGTTAGTTTTTTAAAGTTAATGAGTAAACGTGTTCATTTTTTTCAAGTGCAAATAAGGAGGCTGCATTACGTCTCGGTTGCAGTGCCAGTGTCCTTACATGACCTATCAGGACAGCACGAAAAGCAACTTGAGGCCAGATCTGACACTGCACTTTTTTTTCTTTGAAATAAGCCCAGCCTTAACATATCTTAACATTTTCAGCTGTTCGTTGGGCATATACCACTCATACTGGGCTGGCTACCAAATAAATAGTTTTATATCCGACTTTTTGCTATTGTATGATTACCGTGAGTAAACCATGTATTCACTTGTAGTGAGTAAATGGAATCTTAATACTGTATCTACATTTGTATCTACATGTTTCTCAAACAGGTCAACATTCAATCATGTATTCAAGAGCAAAACAAAAAAAACCTACATGTTTCCACAGACACAATCAATTGGAATACAGTAGTTCAATTGCGCCAAGTTGTATGTGAAAAAAATATACATTTTATTAATAAAGAGGAAGCAATTTATTTAAATATAATCAAGAGATAATACAAAGATTCATTTTACTACACAAAAGTATAAGGACAAAACCACTGATTGGAATTTTCGCAGCTGAGGGTGCTAACCATGCTCCTTTAAGCATTATGTGCATTACTGTATGTTAGAACCTAAAAATGTCACATCATTCCTTTATCGCTGTCAACAGAAATCATTGACCTCTTGCTCCAACTCCTATTGAAAGAAAATATCGAAAGAGGAATTAGTAATTACCACAACACAATTACTGAACACTGAAAACATTCATGGTTCTAGATGTAATTACTTTTATCCTTGACTATTGTCATCAATCATATGCATTACTAAATGCAATACCAACCCTGATTAATGCATCTTTATGATGGGCTCTTCTGTGTCTGTAGACGCTTTGGCAGAGGAGAGCGAAGAGTTTCTCCAACTTGTGCACCTCATAGCCATCAGTCTTAGTCACAATTTTGTCCAATAGCTCCTTGATAAAAATAAAATCAAAATGATAGAGGCAACATTGCAAATTTACCAACTGTGGGACTAATAAAGGTTATCCTAGTTCATCTTAAGTCATGGCATAGCACACAAGTGTCATGAGCAGTAATCGGCACCCCACCTTTAATTTGTCCCTGTCCACTACCAGTGAAGGTTGTTCCTGGTCACCAATTTGGAGAGGTTTTTCCATATCAAACTGCTGCTGGTGAACAGTGTTCTTTGAGGGCCGGGTCATGCGCCTTACGCTTTTCTCTATGACATAAAACACAGAACCACATGGAAAAACATGAATGTAGCTTGGAGTGAAGGGACACAATGAGGCAATGAAGTCGCCCCTATTTTCTGAGAACCACAGCGGCAAACCCAAACCTGAGTCCTTATCTCCTCTGAGGTCTCCTGAGTGCTCCGTGCTGGCATTGTCTAGGATAACCACTTCCATTGGTTCTGGCTCCTGTGCTGCCGTCTTGCTGTTGCTTTCCTGTGTTACATTTTGGTTGCGTGTTTGACCACAACCTGTGTCAAGCTCTCCTTGGTTATGTTCTCCAATGCTCGTTGAGGTGCGCCCCGCTGGGTTCTGTGCTGTAACTTCTACAGCTGACTGATCTTTATTTGCGATTTTGTTTTGTGTCTGGTCCTCAGCACTCCTTTTTTCTCTTTCACGCTGAATACCATCCTTCAAAGTAGCTTTAACCACCACTTGAACCTCTTTGTCATCTTCATCATCAAGCTCCGTGAAGATTCCTTTCTCTATCTCAGTTTCTTCATCTGCATCGTCATCGTCATTATCTGTGCCTAAGTGCATATCCTCTTTGGAGACGTGAGGAGACGATGACACCTTCTTTGAAAAGAAGCCAGAGGACCATCGACTCTTCCGACGTTTCTTCCTCTGCACTGGAGGATGAAAAAAGAGATTTGTTAGGGACTAATTGTTGCGATTTAATGTTATTAATTTTCAAAAGTACCTACCTGTGCTTTTAGGTGTAAAATATGTAGAGGAAGATGTACTTGGAGTGAGCACAGCTGGGGCTTTGACCAGCTCTCTTTGTGGAATCTTCTCAGCCATCTTATTAGGCTCAGTCAGAATTTTGGCCTGTTTGGGGACGACATGGTAAAAGGAGGGTGCGCACTGTGCAGTAGAGAAACCTGTGGACAAACACAAGTTTAAGGTGAAAACAAATTACAAAACACCTTCATTCGCTAATGACTATCCTACGTCACTAAATAATGTCACTCCTTAAACTGGGATAAACAAATTTGGGTCAATCTAGTTGCTTGGAACAAGGTATCTCTCACTCACACATGCGCGCACACACACCTCTATTGATGCGTGAATCTTTGATTTCATCACACAGCTTCTCAAAATTTTCATCCAATTCATGTCGAATGATGGCATGCACAGTGTCTTTAAGTGCACAGGCCCTATGACGAATCTGGCGGTCTGGAAGAAGAAAAAGTTAGTAAACAAAAGGAATTTGTGCCATCTAATCAGTCCTTGAGTCTAGCGCCACAATGTGTACCTGAGGGGTCCCTGTCTGGGTTGTATTCAAGTGCATTCTGCCAAATGAGATCTACATCTTGAAGAAAGTCTTTGACCGTTACATACTGATGAAGGTCAATATTTGAAAGCACAGTTGACAGATCCATAGGCTTCTGTATTACAGCAGCATAATCTGGAACCTAGGTACAGTGAGAGGAGAGTGCAAACAGCGCAAGCAAACCTTAATACGTATATTCAATACCGTTAAACGCTTACTTTGGCGCCCCCCAGTGGGAAAACCAAAATTACACTAAAATTGAAACCTTTCAACATAATTGTTAATGTCAAATAATTTGGGTGTTTGGCATTCACGCAGGTTAACACTTGATGAATAACAGAGGAATTACCACCTCTTCCAAATCCACAGGCTTTGTAAAAGCCTTGAAGCGTTTATCCTGGGACAGGCGGTTTGTGACATCTCGCAAGAAGAGGCGGAGCTCTCTGAGGGTGTCTTCCTCTTGTACCGCCAGTTTCTGGGCCTCCTGCTCGGCCAGCTGACGTGGCGGCGGAGGAGGAGCAATAGGAAGCACCTCCAAGGAGTGGGGTGCTTTGGGGAAAGTCAAGAGTTTGCTTTCACTGTAAAATTCAACAATGTTCTCCACAAAAAAAAAAATGCACCGAGTTTGTCTCACTGGATTTCTTTTTAGAGGCAGGAGCTTTGGCAGCCTGATTTAATATCAGGTCCTCAAAGAAATTTCTCCTCTCTCGGCTGCTGGGGGCTTGGACATGGTAAACCTCCCCATAGCCCATCTTAAACAACTCCTGAACCTGCAGAGAAAAGTGTGAGGTGAAGGAAGTTTCTTCAAGACGAAACAGTTATTTTCTGTTCATTTTAGGAAATAGACCACTTGCAGATCTCCTAGTCACGCGGGTACATTTTGTGTGAGGGACCTCTCCCCGGCTACCAACTTCTCCTTTAGAAGTATTGTGAAGCAGTGTACAAAGCTGTAATTTTCTTTCATTGATATTATTTGATTCTCCTTACACAGACCACCTTCTCCTGGGAAATGACAGTAAAGATTAAGTTTTATTGATATTTTGGTAGATGTGTGCAACGCTTGTACATAAGGATGATGCCGTTAGGACATTTGTGGTTATTTGCTCAGCGCAACACTGCCAGCAAAACACAAATATGCTGAACAAATGTGTTGTTTTCCTCACATGTGAAGTGATCTGAGGGAGCATAACACTCAGCGAATCATCAGCAATGTGGCATGCCACAATCTTGAACTGTGAATTTCAATTTCAAAAGTGACAGTGACAAGAAAGTTTATTTCATCAGGCTGATTGCATTTTGTGTCTCATTAGTTTGCTTACCGCCTGTGTGGTCCTTGTTGGTTTCAAGATATTGACAAAATGAAGGTAGCTTTTTTTTTTTTAATTAACAATTTCAGTCCATCTTTTTTGCCCATCTGGGTCTTTTTCTGTGCAGAAATTGTGACGAATGGATTTTTTGCAATGGTTACACCGATGTTCAAGCCTCTAGATTCCATTAGAACAGTTAAACAGAGCACAAGGTACACCTGTCGTTTTGTCACATGAGGCTCAAAGCCTTTTAAACAATGCCTGCCTGCAACCTTCAAGGCACACAAGTTAGGCATACACCGATGTTTATACAAAACAGCTGTTGTTTGGTAGCCTTTTTTGTCGATTCTCACGCATGCGCAGAGGAGCTCTCCAAGTGGCTTATTTTTGGTGACCTGCCTAAACATGGTTTCACTTTCTTCATACCTCAAAACTGAGTTCAGAGTACTGTAGACTGCAGGTAGCCAGTAGCAGGATAGGAGCGAAGGCAGGGAGGGAGCCAAGTAGGCTGAGAAAAGTGGCTTTTAATGCAGGACCTACTGTCTCCCACCACTGTCCAATGTGGGGGATGTATAGGACACTGGGAGAGGTGCGCTTGGCCTCAACAAAAATCTGCAGAGCACAAGATATTGGGGAATGAACATGTGTGTAACAAATATTTCAATCAATACATCACATCACAAATATAAAACCAGTGACAAAATTGTTCTGAAGATTGGCTATCCCTATTCTATTTAATGTTGTGACAGAAACCTAATGTGACCATCAGATTTCCAAGGAGAACATTTTTCAAACAAGGTCTGGTAATTCAATGATTAATCCAAAAGTTCTTTTAACACACTTATACCTACTTACAAGCAATGTTCACAAAAAATGGTGAAGCTGCATAGGATCCTGCTTTTAATAGAGGGTTTCAAAGTACAGTGGCACATCAAGTTACAAACGTAACTGGTTCCGTGAGTCTGTTTGTAACCTGAAACATTCATAAATTGAGGTAATATTGCCCATCAAAGTGAATGCAAATGTAATGTCCATTCCAGCCCCTAAATGTATAATTACTGTTTTCAACCAGTGTTTTTAAAAATAAACACAATGCAATCCAGAAACATGTGAAAACACACTATTGTGAAAGAATAAAACAAATGCTTATTAACTTTAAGACTATTTCCAAAATAACATTGGGATTTTTTTTTAATATGTCTTTTGTAATTTGTTACCGGCCACTTGATGTACCAGCAGACAGATTTAACATGTGGCATGCGTGGAAAGCCCAGTGACACCAAAACTGCAGAGTATCTGAACAAAGTATTTTGTCTTTGTTTAATTGTAGTTGTAAATTATATCCATCCATCTATTCATTTTCCAATCCGCTGTATCCTAACAAGGGTCACGGGGGTTGCTGGAGCCTATCCCAGCTGTCTTCGGGCAGTAGGCGGGGGACACCCTGACCCAGTTGCCAGTCAATCACAGGACACACAGAGACGAACAACCATCCACGCTAACACTCACACCTAGGGACAATTTGGAGCATTCCATTAACCTGCCATGCATGTTTTTGGAATGTGGGAGGAAACTGAAGTGCCTGGAGAAAACCCACGCAGGCACAGGGAGAACATGCAGACTCCACAAAGGAAGGCCGGAGCCAGAATCGGACCCTGGACCTCTGCACTTATTAGCAGGAACCAATTGTCACGTAAAAGGGTTCCTCCCGACACTGATTGACAAGTGCATTCGCCAACACATACTCAACTACTTTGTGAGCTGTGCGCAGCCATTATGAAACAAAGATAATACCCAAAAGCATAGTTAACTACAGTGGTACCTCTACTTATGAAATTAATATGTTCTGGAAGAAATTTCTTAACTAGAAATTGTTATGAGTAGAGACGCGTTTTCCATGTAAATGCCCTCATCCCTTCCAAGCCCGTCAAAATTCTGACATAAATGTTTTATAAAGCATAAAAATAAATCAAAATCTGTAACAAATACCGGTACATATTACAATTAGACGATTGCACAATAAATGAGTTGTGCATAAAGAATAGACTAAAGAATAAATATGGTCATTTAATTTTTAACTGCATCCACATCATTTTTTGCCCTCTTTAGTTCATGTTCTCTCTCAGAAGTGGTTTTTGCCTGCATTTTATCAAGAACTCCAGTCCGACTGGTGAACACTTTTCTGGATGATTCACATGTACGTAAAACTACTGGAACACCTCATGGCCTGAAGGGTGAATGGCAAGGATGCTGCTTGGACACATATCTCTCTATCTACACACAGACTCATACGGTAAAGGTCCCTCTTAGCCAATGGGATGCCAGGATGATGCTATGTAATAGCCAATGGCAGAGCAGCTATATGTATGTTGCGTGCAGGAAACTTGGAGCACAAGTAGCATATCTTGAAATTTCTTTCGTTAACAAGAGGCAATATTTTCCTGTTGAGGAGTTTCGTAACTTGAAACGTTCGTATGAAGAGACGTTCGTAAGTAGAGGTACCACTGTACTGCTAAATGATGGAAGGGCACCAGCAAGACCCCTAAGGATATTTAGCCTCTTGTGGATGTGAGCCCACAAGGTTTGTGTGCCTTATTGTTGAATCAATTATCTTAATAAGATTTATCTTTCATTTATTATTTTGTAATGCCATTTGTATTTGTATGTTTCATGTCCGTGTTCGTGACCAGTTCTCATGGCTTGCCAATGATTAAACCCTGTATTTTTATGGACTTCGTGTCGTGCTTCATGCTACATCCTGAGGGAGCTACATATGGATCAATATTCAGATTTCTTGGACATAGTATTTTAAAAGCTCTGAAAGCACTGTTACAGCTGCTGTGGTTGTGAAGGCTCTCTATAAAGCTGTATTGTATTGCATTCCTTTAGCATAGCTCCATCTAGTGCATGCATAGAGTAACCTCAGCCAGGGCTCGATAGAAAGCTGTATTGTATCCATCTAGTGGATGCATAGCACACCCCAGCCACTATTGCAGAGGAAAACCCTTCCCTCTTTTGAAATCACCAGAAAGCTGCTATGTTTTGGAAACTGACCCGAATGACTCTTACGTCCTCTCTGATGACCGAGGCACTTACAGTACTATACTGGCCATGTGACACAGTGCCTATTGTCTGCACTCTACACACAAAATTGACAAATTCCCTGTATGTGTCAAACTCATTTTTCTCGTAGGCCACATTGTAGTTACGGTTGTCCTTGGAGGGTCGTTGTGAATTTTGGGAAAACATAAATGTTTAATCCCCTCCACATTTTACATACACACCGCACAACAAATTGATGAATAACTAGTTTTCAAATCAGAAGTCAAGAATAATGACTGTTATTGCAGATTACATATGACAATTTCAAATTTTGGTTCAGACTTTAGCATCATGGAACTTGACATGTTTGATTTGCTTTCGCGGGCCACATAAAATGATGTGGCGGGCCAGATCTGGCCCCCGGGCCTTGACTTTGACACCTATGCCCTGTATTATGCTAGTGGGACTATAGTGTACTTGTCACAATGGTAACAAAACAAAAATTACTAGTTAGAATTTACATAGACCTAGTGATGTTATTTTGGTACAGTACATTCACATTAATCTCACTGATTTGTTGTTAATTTTACCCTGTCTTGGATCCTACCTGGGTCTTCGGCAAAGAGCAAGGTCCGTGTTACAACAATTACATGTCACGGGGGTGTTAACCTTGTGTTTTCAGTCGGAAATGCTCCCACACTTTCTCCATATACTGCCTTTAGCCCCCCCCCACCCATTCTTTTTCTTTCTTCACTTTGGCCTCTTCTATCACACGCATTGTGCCACAAAAATGCCTATTCCACTTTGCTTTTTAATGTGCCAACTTGCAATGCAAATTCACTTATTTCGATCCTTGCACCAAGATGTGGTTGAAGGAATGCAAGAAATTAACCAAATCAGAATTATTGACATCTGTATTTTGATGTAATCATTCATGAACTCACAATGAGTGAGTGACTATTAACAGTGATATCTGACCTACCTGTGCACAAGTCTCCTCTGGTGCAGTTGCACTGGCTCCAAACAGTACTGCCATGTCTAGTGTGTACACTGTGAATTTCTCAAGAGAGTGGAGAACAGCAGGAGCAAGATGGGAGCTTTGACCTGAGCCGGGTCGACCCTCCAAAAGGAGCCTGGGACGGTAAGAGGTTGGCTGGCTCAACGCACTTCTGTGCAAAGATTGACAAAGGAAAACATGGGATCAGCCCTTTAAGAGTTGATCAAATCACATTTAGATGTGTTTATTAAACCTTTCAATGCTGAGAATTTCCCTTGAGACAGTCTTTTGAGGGGTCTGTCCACTGGATCGCTCCTCATCGTCACTAAACAAGAGTTCATCCTCAGACACGCAAGACTGATCTGGAAACAGACACACAGTTCTGAAGACTGATTGAGGAAAGGGATTTGTCTTTTTAAAACGTACCATACCTTGTGTCCTCTTCCTTTTCAAGCCCTGCTCAGCATGTGGGAACACTTTGTTGACAGTGTGGAGGATCTCCTGCAGGGCGGCGCTCAGTAATGGACGAATTGCAGGCATCAGAGCCTTGGCTGGTGACACTACAGCCCTAATGATTACATTCAGCATCGGAATTACATTCATACATACTGTGTGTCTCTTTCTCTCTATTTTCTGTTCATAATTACTCTATGTGCTATACACAAACATTTACCAATAGGCTTCACACAATCAGCATTTTTGGTGTCGATCGTTGATCGGTGAGTTAACGATCACCAATCTGATCACAAGATGTCTATTTAAGTAACTTATTTATGTTTTTAGTCGCAATTTTTTTTTTTATTTAAAGATGTTATGTTTGCAAAATGTTGTACACTTGAGCATGATGTAATCTGTGTCAAAATTTTACATACAAACCAAGAAACAAAACTGATTTCATTTGTGGCCATACCTCTGTGCAGCAGGCACCATCTTGGACATGGCGGACATGAAGTCTTTCGCTGTGATTGCGATAGAATCAACGTCAAGCAACAGTTTCTGGGATGAGGAGTAAATCTGTGGATAGCGGCGCCGTAGTGCACACAGTGCCGCCTCCGAACACACCGCCTTAATGTCCGCTCCGCAATAACCTAAAAGTGAAAGACAATTGTTTTACATTGACCACAAGAGGCAATTATCAAACAAAACATTCAATATTTGCTCTCAAACAAATGCTACTCCTACAGCACGGATTTACGAAGTACAGCAAACGGGCCAATTCCAGGAATGCGACTTGTTTTAGCAGCCCGTGGCATATACTGCCCCAAAAGTAACACCGAACATATGTGTTGTACTTCTTAGTTTCTACACTACCTGCTGCAATGTAATGGGCATGGTATAATGTCACTGTGAAATGTATAAGATGCAACAACAGATAGTGACAGTGGGAAACCATCATTAAGTCAATGAGTGATACTGTGTTATGCAACGATATTTCAGGAAATTGAGACTATAATTTTGGAATACACTATTTAAGCAAAACATAGTAGTATGTGTGGACAGCACAGAGCAAATGAGACTTTCACTGACACATTGGTTTTAGCGAGTTTTATTAAACTAAAGTTCAGTGATAATTTTCTACAACGTCAGCACTTGCAAACATACCAACACACTTATCAGCCAACTCCTCGACGAAACTGTTAGAGAGAGGAGGTGTCCAGAGTCTGGTGTGGATCTTCAAAATGTCCCTTCTAGCCTGCCAGACAAAATGATATCATAGCATTGGTACTTGAGTATTTTTTCCAGGACTTTGGACTTTAATCAGTATTTATCAGACTATTATTTGTTACATTTGAACACCAATATCTGTACTTTTCACTTTGATGCATGACAATGATTTAAGTATTAGGCCTGGAAGAAAACGCTGACATAAAACGTGCAATTGACAAATAAAACCCAGAAGTAGGATTGGGCGATATGTCGTAAAATGGTATGGTCTGTTAAGTTTGGATATTTTAATATGTTCAGCAAAAAGAGGCGTGGCCGCATCCTTTGAACTCTTTCTCCCCTCCATCTCAGAAATGACTGGGTCAATCTTCACAAAACAGATATTATTGGAAAGGGAATTTAAAAATGATTCAAAATCCGCAGTAATTTAGAAGAGGAGTGACATTACTTTTCATTGCAGTAGGAGAGGCCAGCTTTTAATTGTAAACTTTGGCACAGCCGATTATTGCTGTGCCACGGTCGTCTTTGCCCAGATGGGTAAATGGCGCTGTTTCATAAAACAAAAAGCACCAAGCCCCATGTATTAGTTGATCTTGAATTCTCTCGCGGCTGCTAGATTCTCATGTTCCTCTGGGTAACTTATAGCTTGCAGTTTAAACTGTGCTTCGTAAGCGTGTCTCTTCGTAGATGCTATTTTCGGGATATTGTTTTGCACAATGCACCTACTGGCACTATTCACTTACTGGGGGCGTGCCTTTAGCGCCCTCTTTCACGTCCTACCTTACGTCCCACTTTAACGTCCGCATGCGGTCCTCAATTACGTCTGCATTTCCTCTATATAAGCACCGTGTCGGCACAACATCAGTCAGGTCAAGTGGACCCCTCATCAAAGTCACAAAACACCATTCACAAATTTTGGAACTCGATGCCCACACAAGGCCACCCGCATTATTAGGTGCCCCATCCATTTTGGAGAAGATTTAAGACTTTTATGTGCTTCTTATGGCCGTGAAAATTCAGCAAGTACAGAATGACAGTACTTTTCCCATCTTTGTACAAGACCAAAAAATGTTGTCTGGCATGTGCCCACAAGAATAGAGCATGGTTCAATTACCGTATCGGCCCGAATATAAGACGGTGTTTTTTGCATTGAAATAAGATTGAAAAAGTGGGGGTCGTTTTATATTCGAGGTCGTGACATTATAACCATTCACGACGCTAGATAGGGCCAGATATCATTGAAGCGAATGCTGAACTTGACTCCCCAGGCCAAAGTGAACCCCTGTCATGAAGAATAAAAATAAAAATAGTGGTAGCACGAAGAAGAAAAATAAAAAATAGTGGTAAGAAAGAAAAGAGAAGAAAATAATAGAAGAGACAACAGAAAATGGAGAAATGTAGTGACAATCTGGAGAAAAGTGGGTCGAAGATCAGCCAGGTTAACTGGCAGCTGAGGAGAAGTTATGATGTAATTTACATTTCAAAAACCAGAAGCCATTAATTTACGAATGTGACTGCACTTTAGTTTACATATTTAAATGTTCAGCTATTAAGATTTGAATGCTTTTTATATCATTCACGACGCTAGATGGCGCCAGATATCATTGAAGTGAATGCTGAACTTGACTCCCAGGCCAAAGCGAACCCCCGTCACAAAGAATAAAAATAAAAATAGCAGTAGCACAAAGAAGAAAAACAAAAAATAGCGGTAGCACGAAGAACAACAATAAAAAATAGCGGTAAGAAAGAAAAGAGAAGAAAATAATACAAGAGATAACCGAAAATGGAGAAACGTAGCAACAATCTGGGGCAAAGTGGGTTGAAGATCGGCCAGGTTAACCGGCAGCTGAGGAGAAGTTATGGTGTAAACTTCAAAATGCTTTTTCTCGCAAATATATTGTTATAATCATTTGTTTCAGATGTACTGTAATTATTTTCTGTATAAAAATTAATTTGGTGTTCAAAAAGTCTTTTTTCAAACTTGAGTCTTGAAAAAGTCTTATAATCAGGGCCATCTTATATTCGGGCCAATACGGTATATTTACTAAATTCTTTGAGCTACGAATGTTTTCAATGGCAAGTTGATATCTCTTCAGAACGTCAGTACCTCTCTGTCGGGAAGGCCAAATAGGAACTCTCTGTCAAAGCGGCCCGGGCGTCTGAGAGCTGGATCAATGGAGTCCAGTCTGTTGGTGGCACCTATCACCACAATCTCTCCTCTGCCATCTAATCCATCCATGAGAGCCAAAAGAGTCGACACAATGGAACTATAGACACAAAAGTGAGAAGATTTTATAGTAATTTGATAGTAATTTTTTTTCCCCACGATGGCGCCCTAGTAGGCAGCCATTGATTGACAAGTGCTCTTCAAGAGCCTTGCTTTTTTGTTGTTATTTTTGTTTTTGTCTTTTGTTTTGTCACATGGTGTTGTTACTTCGCGTGGACTCTATGTGGATTGTTTTCAGGCCACGACATTCGTCAAAGGAGAAGAATCTGTGCTAGGTAGTTGCGCCTTCTCGGCAGCACGCGTGTACCAGCCCTAATTTTGATTGGGAGGAATGTCGGCGCCATTTGATTTGTCGGTGCTGGACAGCCCCGGGGCGCTTGTGTTTTTTGCGCCTGTAAATGGGCATTTTCACAGCACCGTTTTGTTCAGCGGACATGACGGCGCTGTTGGACAGTCTGCGTTGGTGCAGCTGGATGGGTGGCTTGCGAGGATGATGAGAGAGGAGCGTCTGTGCAGAGCGCGGATGCATATTTGGAACTGAGAGTCGCCGCTTGGAATTTAAATGGATTTACATGGGACAGGAGAAGTGAACCAATGTCTTCTTTTCATCACAGGACGTTTTTATGGTATGTGTTGTGTTTGCTTTATGTTAACTGTTTTGTAAAGTGCTTTGTTCCAGATGCAGTTGTTGTGAAAGCGCTGTATAAATCAGGATGTATTGTATTGTCTTGTAGTAATCTACTGTAAGGTAAACACAGCTTAGCTTGTAGCAGACGTGTGCACATTGCAGCGTGACGTCTTTGATCCACTGGTGAAAAGGACACTTTGATTCGCTCCTCTTTCATCTATAACTGCTTCAGACAACAAAGTGTATGCAGGAAAGTGGTTAAGATTGAACGATTGTCTGTGTCTCGTGTTGTTTTGTATTATTGTTATTTTTTTGTTAACTTTTCTTTTGATAGCGGCGCGGACACACGCAGCGGCTCCTCTTGTTTTATGTTGAGAGGGAAGAAATTTAATCTGTGCTGTATGTTACACATACAGTACATTTGACAATAAAGTTTATCCAATCCAATCCAACATCAGCTAATTCAAAGAAATAGTTGACTGCTTGTTGTATCCCCAAATCAAGAACTATGGTAAGCATGTCTTGAAGCATAGTGTGATGAAGATAACGTATACTGTTCCATGAGATATTGTGGACATGCAACAGCCTAAATCACAAATACATGGTCAACATAAGAGTCAGATACACCCTGTTGACATAAGTCTTTCGAAACCTCATTTGACCAATTAAGGTGCTTTGGCTCTGAGCCTGACTTTTTTTCCATTAACCCTTTACAACCTGAGCCTTTACATCTGAACGTGTCGGTGGCGACACTTTTCGCGCCGACACGTGTCGCCGCTATATGTGTCAGCACCGACGTGTCACCACGAAAAGTGTCGCTGCCGACACGTTCTGAATTAAAGGGTTAACAAAGATAATTTGGACTATTTTACACTTCCAACTTAGTGGGAACAATCTGGAATGCCTTTTCTAACCCGACTGTGGCCCAGCACAAAAGGTAATTTCAATAAATGCATGTTCTAACGATTTTGAGGTGGAGAAAACCTGACCTCATCCCATCAAATCCCTCAGATGAACTAAAACAGAGATGCTACGCATCACTAAATTAAATTCTCACAGATGCACTCTTGTCATCTCAAGGAGAAATACTCACCTGTGAATCTGGTCCTGTCGACTGGACCTGACCGGAGCCAAACCGTCAATTTCATCAAAGAAAATGATCGATGGCCGCATTTGGTATGCCTGGATGATACAGAAAAAATGAATGTCAGAATGAAAGCTTATTTAAGTGGAAAATGGTGAATGAAAATCAATCTGAGGTGAAACAAAATAAGATAAGATCTCCTTTTTCCCCAGTGTGGGACAAATAAAGGATTATCTTATCTTATCTTATTTGTCCCACACTGGGGAAATTTACAGCCTTCAGCAGCAAGATTGTAGGTAGAAAGAAGAGAAAAGTTTAAGAGAAAAGAAAACACAGTTCAATTAAGTGCAATATAAATACAAATATGGAT
>CAAKHF010023469.1:14906-27378 GCA_901007745.1 Hippocampus kuda | reverse complement strand
CCGGGTCGGCGAGGACATCTTGCCCCAAGTGGAGGAGTTTAAGTATCTTGGGGTCTTGTTCACGAGTGAGGGCAGGAGGGAGCGAGAGATCGACAGACGAATCGGTGCAGCATCTGCTGTGATGCGGACATTGTATCGGTCTGTCGTGGTAAAGAAGGAGCTCAGCGAAAGGGCGAAGCTCTCAATTTACCGGTCGATCTACGTCCCAACCCTCATCTATGGTCACGAGCTATGGGTCGTGACCGAAAGAACGAGATCCCGGATACAAGCGGCTGAAATGAGTTTTCTCCGCAGGGTGTCCGGGCTCTCCCTTAGAGATAAGGTGAGAAGCTCGGTCATCTGGGAGGGGCTCAGAGTAGAGCCGCTTCTCCTCCACATCGAGAGGAGCCAGATGAGGTGGCTCGGGCATCTAATTAGGATGCCTCCTGGACGCCTCCCTGGTGAGGTGTTTCGGGCATGTCCCACTGGCAGGAGACCCCGAGGACGACCCAGGACACGCTGGAGAGACTATGTCACCCAGCTGGCCTGGGAACGCCTCGGGATCCGCCAGGAAGAGCTTGAAGAAGTGGCTGGAGAGAGGGAAGTCTGGGCTTCCCTCCTAAAGCTGCTGCCCCCGCGACCCGACCCCAGATAAGCGGTGGAAAATGGATGGATGGATGGATGGATGGATGGATGGATGGATGGTTCAATGGTGTGGGCTGTAATAATGCTGAAAAAAAAACTCAGTTCATTATTCTGTATTCAAAGTGCTCTGCAAAACATTGCCTCTCCTGCTGAACAGCAGGCAGAGGCAGCACTTGCTCCACAAACAAGCAAGGGCATAATTAGCGTCAATATGGGGCCTAAAGTGAGGTGTTTTTTCTTTCACGGGGCCCCAAATTCTTGGTGGACGCCACTGAGGATGTCCCAATGCTTTTGATGGCACCAATGCACTGGGTAGAGGCAGTATTGGGAACATGTTACGCCTCTGTATGGTCGCACAAGAATCAAAATAAGAAAACCTGTAATTTTTTACTCGGTGGCTGAGACCCCCTTAAAATGGGTTCGCGACCCACTTTTGGGTCCCCAACGTACCAGTTGAGAATCACTGATCGAGCTAAAAATGTGGAAATGTTTTGGAACCCATTGCAATTTAATGAAGGTTTTATGATGGCCAATTGGATGATGAAACACATTTCCATTCATTTCCCACACTGTACAATAGGGGTGTCAAACGCATTTTAGCTCAGGGACCGCTTGGAATAAAATATATTCCCAAAGTGGGCCTGCTGGTAAAATCGTGATATGTAACATAAATGATTGGTTTCAATATTATGCAGTATTACGCAGATTTTCATTTTCTATTCCCATTGAATAGCAGAGGTCAATTGTAAATACAGTCATACCTCAGTTTTCGACCATAATCCGTTCCAGAAGGCTGTTCGAAAACCGATTTGTTCAAAAACCGAAACCACGCTCTTTTAAAAAAAAAAATCTTTATTGAACACGTCTGGTTAGTAATTGAACACAACACGAGGAAGCGTCACTTCCTCGTCTACCCGAGGAAGCGTCACTTCCTCATGTAAGGAAGGCAAGAGGAGTCAAGTGACACATTCAAATGCGCTCAGTTTGTTCGAGAACCGAAATTCGGTCGTCATCCAAGGCATAAAAAAACTCTGAATTTTTGGTCGAAAACCGATTTGGTCGAGAACAGAGACGTTCGAAAACCGAGGTTTGACTGTAATATTGTAAAAGCAAACAAAAAAAAAGAAAGAAAAAAAAGAAAAAAACAACTTTCTTTTGGGTCACTTATATATCCCAAAATAGCATTTCTACCTGCATGGCATGAAATTATTTATTTTCCATTAGGTCTGAAAATAATATTTTGTATAGAACACACAATAAACCATACAAAAATAAATCAACACATATACATATTGACACATTTCTTTTTTCCCCATTTGTCCTCTCCTTAATATTATATTTAACAAATACAAAGTTATGGCTTGGAAATGTGTGCCAAATTGTATTTGAGCAAAGGTAACCATCACCCAAAACATCTACGTTTGTACAAAGTCATGATTTAAGATGAAGTACTGTACAAATACACACCAGGTATACAACTGAACACCAGGCGTGGTTGTCAGGTTAGGTTTGCTGTCGTCCCTAATGCCTGTCGTAAACATTTTTGAAAAATTTTGCTGTTGTTAAATTTGCCTCCCTCTTCCAAAACTTCCAAACCTCTATGGGAGGAGCATCAAGGGTATCTTTTTCTCTGAAAAAGTGTCTCGTGATTGAACGAGAAGAATCATGGGGAGGCCAGAATTTAACGAGCTGACAGAGTGCTTCAAAACTGGAATAAGAACCCTGTGTGGTGCTTGTGCTCAATAGCTCCAGGGAGGATATTGCCCCCAACTACTGTGAGAGAGGCTCTCCTGAGTCAAGTGACTTGGTGGGCTGCCCCGAGAGCCCAAAGCTTCGCTGGCATGGGAATGTCAGATAGAGGTCCTTGTGATGTTGAGGAGAGGGATTTG
Source organism: Hippocampus kuda (assembly GCA_901007745.1). Lineage (NCBI taxonomy): Eukaryota > Metazoa > Chordata > Actinopteri > Syngnathiformes > Syngnathidae > Hippocampus > Hippocampus kuda. The sequence continues at coordinate 24,865 of CAAKHF010023469.1, read as the reverse complement.
AGCGCAGCCTTTTGTTCTGATCCCTTTTCCGGCATGCCAATGACCCATGGCATCTCAAAGTGTTACCCGTAGGATGCTAGGAACAATTTCTTCCAGCCTGTTTTTGACAAATGGAATTGTCTACAGTACACCAAAATTTGTTGGTGTTGCCTGCCTGATTTTGTTGTTGTCATTGTAAATGGGGAACTTCCCCCTTTCTGACCAAAAAAATTAATTAATTATTTGAGTACATGCAAACAATATCAGTGAATCATGTCAGACCTCAAGATGAGCTAACTGTATTAGCTAGGTGCTGATAGTAGTAAAGATACTAATAATAACAGCATAGGATAAAGAATAGAAGTTTTACCAAACCATCTTGATTCAAATCTTATTTTCTTCTTTTAAACAAACAACAGATGAATGAATTGAACATCTCTTATCTGGACACCACATTGTTATTATTATTATTATTATTTTTTTTTTTTTGCTGAGTGTACAGAGAATGCACGGCTACAATCCCTCTCAGTAAACATGTGCATCATTATCCATTCATCAGGATGTATTGTTTGTTTACTGTGGCCCCATTTCCAGAGAGCCAAAAAACCAAGCCCAGTAGAGAGGGGAGGCCTGAACAAAGGCTTTTCTTCTCCACCCGCTTGGGCCTCAGAGACACTCCCCACTCAGCCGGCGCAGAGCCTTTCACCAAGCTTTTGGCCACTCATGAGTGACAGTTGAATCACCAAGAACCTCCCTCAAGTACAGGAATTGGTTTATTACATGGTCAAATGGGGTCAAATTAATTCATTGGCAAAAATGTTTTTCACAAACAACATTTTAGTACAAATGGCATAGAAATAAATAGTCATTGATGAAGCTACCACACGATATGTATTTATTTTAATCAGACACAGTTTGCATATATTTTGATCAATTGTGCTCATATTGTAAAGTCAGCGTCTTGTTTTTGTTTTGTTCATTACGGATTATTTGTGTTCTGTGCTCAATTAAACCATCATGTAATGTATCTATCTCTGCTCTTTTATGGGACGGGACACCATCACATCTTGACAGCACAGTTGTTGGTGACCGTATTGAAAGCAGAGGGTGAAGGGTTCGGGTTACCCGAACCCGACTAACCCTAGCTGAGGTGAAGTTGTACAGTGTATGAATGAGCGCGGTTGTGTGGTGGACTCATTCGAACCGCTTTGCTGGGAGGTCTGCCTATTGTTTGAGCCGCATAAAAGAAGGACAAGCTGGGAACAAGGCTTTTCAGCTCAGCTGCTTTCAGAATCCTTAGACTCACGGACCATGGCATTGAAACATCAAGACAAGTAGTGTGATGCTCTTTGTGACACAAAGCTATTAGAACCACAGAGGAATGTCAGCAGTTCATTAAAAAAAAAAAAATCCACACGTGGAACCTTTGGCGCAATAGTGCTGAAGTGTATGTACATTACCTCATAATAAAGAAATGAGTAATAATCCATCATTTGCATTGGATTATGGTACCGATTGTGAGGGCCTGTAGTTATTGCCTTCCTGTTTCTGTCAGTCTCCAACCACTTGTGATTGATCACTCTGGTTGCTTTAGAGCACTTTAACAATAGCTGTTTTGAGCATTTTGTGCCTTAAAGAAGGATCTGGAAAAAACAAATTCACCTTCCTTTGACCACGCGCGGTCAACGTTGCTGTCTGAAGGAAAACGGGGACTTTCAATCATTCGTTGTTCAGCCTCAATGAAATGTCAGCTTTCCAAAACACTCTCCTATAGGTTGGCTCATGCCAAAGCACACCGAATGAAATCTAATTCAGCCATTCGTTATCTAATTTTGCTGATGATAATGAAAGTAGAGTAATTGCCGTGTAGCACAACAGAGTTGTTAGATAACATGAAAGTTGAGTCAACCTTTGACAATCGAGGGCTTGTTTCTATGTCAAAAGATTTTGATTCGTCACAGAAATGCAGCGGAAACCACCGACATGTCCATGCAGCGTGAAATCTTGAAGGTCAACCACAATCCTTTCTGCGATTGGCTCAACCTCAGATGTGACACAGAAGTTGATTTTCACTCGCGTCCCGTCCCAGTCCCACAGAAAAAAAAATCCCATACCACCCCAATCCCAGTCCGTAGGTGAAAACGAATCCCATTCCATGTTCAGCATAACTCTCACTCCCGTACTGCTGCCATTTTGGAGGTCAGCACCTTTAAAAAAAAACAAAAAACAAAAAAACACTTTTTTGTAGAACTTTTTTTTTCCTACTCAAGATAATAAAATCTTGATTTGTATCACAATGGAGAAATACCCAATTTTCAGCAGCACAATTATGAAAGGGAGAAAGTAGAAGACAATAAATGAATAAATATAAAATATAAATAGCATATTAAAAATGGGTGAGTTGGGGTGAGTCCAGGTTTTCATGACCGTCTATTCAATATTCTATATTATTATTATTCTACATTCTATTCAATTGCCTGACACAGTCGGCAAGAACGAGCGGTGGTACCTCTCCTTCTTTCAGCGCGGGTGTATCACTCTGTGGCTGAAGGAACTGCCCAGTGCTGTCAGGGTGGCCTGGAGTAATCTCATTTCCATCTGCTGCCGTGAAGTTTTTATTCTGTACTGTCGCAATCTCATGATTAAAGGTAAAGTTGACTCCCATCCCGCGGGAATCCCACGGGGTGGGAGTCAAATCCAAAAAAAATGTCAGCCTCTGGCCTGAACTGAATCTGTTCCATCTGTTTCCAAAGGAATGTCAATTTCTGTTTTTGTGGTGGTTTTAATATTTCTCCTCATTGCCATTACCGGTACTCATCTGTAAGTCATCACAAAAATATACTTATAATCTAAAATACAGTACAATTCACTTCAGTTTCGTAAAATACAGTATGCCGAACACTTGCAAAATTTGCTGCGCCCTCTGCACTTGCAAGATAATTCGTCATAACAATGATAACCAAATCACAAACCAAAACCTTAAATGTATTCTTTAAAACACGCTCACAATAATTTACCGTAGAATGTTGACATTTAAGGGAGGTGTCCAACAGGCAGCAGAGTGAAAGAGCACTCAGACCTGCAGCCTCACAGTTATGAAGTTCAGGGTTCAAATCTCAGCTGTGGCCCTCGATAGTGGCATTTGCATATTCTCCCTGTGCTTGTGTGGGTTTTCTCTGTGCACTTCGTCCGGCATTTTTGAAAAACATGCATTTGCTGAACACTGTAAATTCTCAATCGGTGTGAATGGTCGTGCCCTGTGATTGGCTAGCCTGGGTGTAGTACTTACAGTAGTAGCCTTTCACCAAAAGTCAAGTGAGATAAACTTCAGCTGACCCGTGATCCCACTGAGGAAATAGTTTATCCTTGCGAATTTGTTTTTCAGGCACTAAAAATGGCTCTGAGCAACAGTTGTACAGTTGAGAGATTTTTGGCAGACACAAGCAATTTTAGAAGTCACTCAACATCACAGAAATTTGTGTATAGAAGATGGGGAAAAATGCTTTGGATTTGTCCCATGTGGTGTGTCATATGATTGTCTCAGCACTCACAACTGCGAAGGTGATTCATGTGGCTTGTCTCCCATGGCCTGCTTTCTGACCCGAATGAACAAACACAATGGATCAGCATGCCACTAATAACGGGATCCTATGCCCGTGGCCTTTACATTTTGCACAGAATAAAGTTCAGGTGTCACTAGTTCAACTGATTTATAATGGTGAAGAGGCTGTGATTAAGTGCTGGTGTCAAAGGGTTTCTCACCGCTCATTTGGGGAATCAAGTAGTTTGTATCCAAACAAGATAAATGGCCAGCTGGCTGGTTGTAACCTTTCTTATGTGCACTTTCCCTCCAATCATGTGCCACTGCTCCCTGGCTTCTTGACTAACTTTATTTATAACGAGACCCTTTCGGCATTCGTGTGTTGCCTATTTTATGCGTGTGTTGCACCTGTGTTTTCAATTGTGGGATCAAGGCTGTTTTTCTTAATTTATTGTGTCTCTGCGGAGCACAAAGTAAACCTCATTCTGCAGGACCAAATAATGAATGAAAAAAAATGACCTTCTTCTGGGAAGTAGATTTAAATTTGTTTTTTTTTCTATTTTGACAGCAATATGTATGTATGGTGATGGTCTTTTGATCTTATCGTTCTTACACTTTATTATTTTATTTGTAATACAGTATAATAATAGTTGTTGTCTTTTATTATGTTCATTTTATTATTGCTAATGTTCATGGAATCAGATTATTATGATGATAATCCCCTCCACCGTCATCGTTATTAATGATAAAAACAAGACAGTTTTATATATATATATATATATATATATATATATATATATATATATATATAAAGTATAAACTGTCTTGTTTTTATGTGACAGTTTATACACACCCATACACACACACACACACACACACATATACATTTTTATACAGTATTTAAAGTCAACAACGTTGGCCATGGTTAAATGGTGACTTTGGGCATGTACAGTACGACCAATGAGAAACTCTGCTTCAATAGAAACTACAACTGAACCTATTGTGTACTTGGGTGTCGATGTGTGCATGTGATTGTGTCTGTGTTATGTGTATCTTCGTGTACATAGGTGTTCATAATGTTAATTTCCGAACCCCTGACCCTACTATTAACGATAGGTGTCCTTGAGGAAAAAAAAAAAACAACAAAAACTGCAGTACAATGTGTGTATGTCTGTGTACATGTGTTTTGCATGTTTTTGTGCGTGTATAGTCACACAAAGTCCCACTTGAAATTATAAAGCGGAATTGTATTGTATGTGTGGAATAGTCTTAACTCTGGATGAATTCCAGCGTGCCAAATACATTTTGCTCATATCGGAGATTCAAGTGATCGTATGAGGACAGAGGCACAGCCAGTCCTGAAAAGATGTTTCTTCACACAGCATCGTATTCATCTGAGGACTCTTCTGGAGAAATGATAATGTGTGTGAATTCCTTGCGGTAAGAAATTTGGTATTTGTTACAGGGGCTCAATGGCCACGATGGGCCTGGAAATACAACATCCGTTCGTGAAAATTAACATATTTTCCAGAAATTCCCGATGGCGTTCCTGCCCCGACTCTCTGCTAACCATGTACAGTGATCCCTCACTTATGGGGACCGGGACCCGGCCCCCATAAGTGAAAAAAAGGAAGTTTTGCTCCCCCACCCTAGGAATTTTTGTATGTGGGTGTATGTGTATTTGGGAAGCAGCATGCTTAAAATATGTAAACAGTGATTATACTTTACATATTTGAGACAGTGACTACAGCAGTACACATATTTACTTCAATCGATCCATCCATCCATTTTCCAATCGGCTTTATCCTCACAAGGGCCGCGGGGCGTGCTGGAGCCTATCCCAGCTGTCTTCAGGCAGTAGGTTACTTCCGGGTTGAGTGAACGCTGGCGCGTCTGGCTGCCGCGTCTGGCTGCCGCTGCTCACCCGCAATTATTCTTTATTTAACGTTTTTTTACGGTTCACTGCTGTTTCTACGGTTTACTCTTGTCATAGGAGAAACCCTACACTCCTGTTGCGATTCGTTGTGGTTTTGGACCGTTGGTCGTCGCACGGTTGTCCTTGGTCGCGCTGTCGTGGCGTCCTGCCTGTTCGGCTGTCAGACGGAGCCCTTTGCCTTCTCCACCCCTCTGCGCTCCGTGGTGGGGGTCGACGGGGCCTGTGTCTGGGCTATGCTGCTGTGGACCATCCTGTTGCTCCTCCGTCTGCCCGTGGGGGGACTGCTGCGGTGCTCGGTGGTCGGGCTCCTCGCCTGCGCTTGCACCGCTTCCCGGGCGTCACTCCTCGTCCTTCCCGGAGGTGCATCCACCACAGATGTCGTCGGTGCTTCCACCTCAATGGCTCCAGGGGCATCACCTCCTTTTGGTTGTCTTCCCACCGGCCACGCAGAGACAACGGCTAAAACCGCGGCCGATCCGTGGACGGCCTGGCTGGATCGGCTAGTGCTCCTCGCGACGGCGATGTTGCCGGCGTCAACTATTTAAAGTCGCATATTCAGTTTAAATTCTCTCATTTTATTATTTATAATTTTATCTGTGGTTTTATTGTTCTTGTTTTGATTGTAAAGTGTCCTTGAGTGTTTTGAAAGGCGCTTATAAATGAAATGTATTATTATTATTATTTTATTATTATTTATTAATTTTTTTTTTATTAGGCAGGGGACACCCTGAACCGGTTGCCAGCCAATCACAGCGCACACAGAGACGAACAACTGTCCACACTCACACTCACACAAGGGACAATTTAGACTAGTGTTCAATCCGCCTGCCATGCATGTTTTTGGAATGTGGGAGGAAACCGGACTGCCCGGAGAAAACCCACGCAGGCCCGGGGAGAACATGCAAACTCCACACAGGGAGGCCAGAACCAGAATCGAACCTCCGCACTGTGAGATCGACGTGCTAACCACTGGACTACCGGGCCACCCTCTTCTTAAATCTTTAATTATAAAACCTTATGCAGTAATTAACATTCATCAGCATTGCCTTCTGATATCGGCGAAAAGACTTGTGTTGGCAGCGTAGAAGGCGGCTCTCACTTTACACTCTGACGATGTAGTTGCCATTAGCCTCCAGGTAACTCCTGGCCAGCTATCCCCGCGCAGCCTATGTGTTTATGATAAGACAATTAATCGGTATTGATGAGGAGGGGGCGAAGAGAAACGTGCTGCTGCTTTCTGATAAGCCCAATCACGCACCCCCTGCCGCCGCCGCGCACATGGCAAACACATCAGAAGCGAGAGTATGCCAGAGACAGGTAGGTGAATGATCAGAGAGACAACGGCGTGACGAGACAAATGGGAAGGTGCTGGGCCGGGCTGCGAATATGCACAGCCAATTATCTCACGGTTAATCCACTCGTCCTGTCATTGGTTGACGCGTGGAACTCTGGTATTTCAGTGTCATGAACTCTATATTGCAACTCTCAATTAAACACACAATGTGAAAAATAGAGGGAATTATTTTCAGTAGGTGTTTGTAAATTTCCCCAGTGTAGGACAAATAAAGGATTATCTTATCTTATCTTATCTTAACTTTTCTCTCTTTCGCTAGATAGGTCTGGTGGCATGCCCTCAGCGATAACTGCATTGAAAAATATGTGGAAATACGTAGCTCCACCTTTTTTATTTTAAGCAGGGGCTACTGGGGGCTGCCTGGTGAGGAGTAAATTGCCCCTGGGGTTTAGTTCACTTATAGATGTGCAAAGTGGCTATCACAAAATAAAACTAGCCACATTGATATTGTGTTAATGCTCTAAATCAGCAAAGAATGTGTGAATTACACAAATGAAAGGGCTTGTTAACATTTACATATTCTTGCTAGCTAGAGAAACATGAATGGTTGGCTATTTTACGAACATTTCCACCGGACCATAAAAAGAAATACACTAAATTAATTTCCACAAGACATTGTTCGGTCCAAAAAAATTTGATTTAACTGGCAAGTTATATCTTTGTGGTAGACTTAGAGTTGAAGTTATCTAATGGTGGCTGACCGGAGAAGTCTGACTTCAGGGTGACGAATAACAATGACGGCCACAAGAATATTCTTGCCTCTCTCTTTTTCCTACTTCCCATGATACAACACTGTTTACAGTAAAGTGTGAAAGTGCTGTCATTTCCCATTACATTTTACAGTTATAAACTGATTAACAAAATACAGTCTTGTAATAGGTCAAATTTTTAACAGCAACAACAAGGCTCACAGCATGGACTAAATGTGTTTTGTCAGACCTCCATGCTCAATTCAGTTTCAATATAATTCATATTATAATAATGAATTATAGCACTGTATTCAAAAATAAAGTCAAAGTCTTAATATCCGTATTCAGTTCAGAAAGAAAATGCTGACCAATGAACTGCTGCATTGACAAAACACCAGCATGCCGTGTCTCCAAAAATAGGACTTCTTCCATTGCAAAGATAAACATCTCCACTTTCACCTAACTTGCGTGCTTGTTAGATGAAACACATGGCCAAAAGAACTCAGCTCTTGAAAGCAACCTGCGAACTTTTCTGACGTCTTCAAAGGTTTACTCATATTTCTCAAGTGTTACAGAAACAATTACATTTAGTATACTTGTTTTTTAATATTTATCAGCAATATACAAAAATCATTTTTAGTGTATAGTTACACTTGTCAGTTGACTGGTGAAATAAACTATAAAATACACTTTCAGTTTATGACACGTATTATTTTTACTCCTGTTGATATTTGGACATACCAATACAGTACATAGTCGCTTTGGACCTTTGGATGTTATCATAAAAATGCTTTTGGGGCAACTTTTTTGGCCCTGAAATTCCACTGAGCAATTCTACATAGCAAACACCAGAGATGGAAATTATGGCTAAGGCTCATTTAATTTGAGTTAATTGGGTAGCAGAGTTTGTAATTTTAAATGGATTTTTAAAAAATGGTGACACAAATCTAGATTTGAATCAATTCAGACAAAGACTAATATATATTATTATGAGGCCATGTGTTTAAATGTATCTGTAGTTGTCGGATGAAAAAAATAAATATAGTTTATCAAGAAAAAGTGCATCCAAACACATTTTGGTTACACCGGTTGTATGAAAGCAAACTTATAATATTGTAACTCGTGGCAATTTGTCCGAAACACCAATGGCAGCTAATGCTGTCTTGGTTCTGTCTGTTTCTTCTCCAGCACCACACCTGTTTGTCATCATTACTCATTTGTTTAAAAGGAACGCCAAGCCGGCACCTGTTGTCTGATAAATTCAGCCTTGCTCATGACTTGTACCAAGTGCTTGATTTTTCTAGACTGTCCACGTTCTCACTCATAGTCTCTTTTTGGTAATTCCTTGTTTTGCTTGTTTTTGCTTCTTTAATTATTCATCGTGTTAATTTCTGTGTTTTTCTGAAATTGGCTGGCAAGAGATTTTGTGTCATTGTTAACTTGCCTTTTGCAAGCGCTTTTTGTTTAATTCGTTATTATCCTGGTTCTTTGCTACCAGCGTCATATGTCGTACTGTGTTGGTCTTGTGTTTTCTTCTTGAATAAAACTATATTTTGCATTCGATATTATCTCCGTTTGCATTTGTAGGATCCGATTCTATTCCAGATTCTTCTGGAACCATAACAAATGCGCACAGACATATTTGCTCCGTCTGCAGGAAGTACAATTACTAATCCATTCGATTGGATTCGGGATTTGTTGGTTAAATGGATTTGAGGTACAAGTCCAGCTCTTAAGATACATGACGACAACGATCCGGCATATCACTCATTAGCTGTTGGTTGGCAGGAAAATCCCAGTCAATAACATGACATCACATCCGTTCCTAAAATGGTACCTTGCATTTATATTAACAGCACTGATTTGACAAAAAGGAGACTCGACACAAGGATGGGAATGGCAGATATTTATCCGACTTTACAGTATTGCTGTGTTTCCCCATCAATACCTTGAAATGGTCCGTCGGAGGTACCCTTTCATATGTGTTGAAATCCCTGTTCTGCCTCTTCATCGTACACGTTCAAACTTCAAACAAGTCACGACATCAGGAAAGTCCAGCTACGGTCCTCGAGCGCCGGTGTCTTGCGTGTTTTATATGCCTCCCGACACCAACAGACCTGATTCGAATGATCAGCTCATCAGCAAGCTCTGGAGAAGCCTGATAACGACCCAGATCATTTGAATACAGTGTTTTGGAGGAGGGAGGCTCATCAAAGATGCTGGAAAGGGGACCCTCGAGGATCCGGTTTGGACACCCCAGCACTACATCCTTTTGAGGGGTGATCTTTTTCAGTCAAGACTGAAAGAATCATGCAGTGCATGTATGTATCGTAAATGTATAGCTGGGATCATCGAGAAATCATGCTTTACTGTCTTGAAGATATGAATGTTTCATTTATAAATGTGATGAGAGAATAGTCAAGGAGGGACGTAGGTTGTTCCTGAAAAACATGTTTTGCT
>CAAKHF010023469.1:0-13040 GCA_901007745.1 Hippocampus kuda | reverse complement strand
ACATGGGGACAAGCCCAACACATCGCCAGAGACAGGGCACGATGGATAGAGTTGACTGAGGCCTTATGTCCCAGACGGGACGAAGAGGACTGACTGACTGTGAAACTCATCAAATGAGACACACCCAGCAAGACCTCAGCACGAAATCAAGTGAGTAATTCTGACAGTTTGTTGTGCTCTTCCTTTGGCTTTTTGGTGTGTATTAAGAGACGACATGACACGAGAACAGAAGAAATGGAAAATTCATTGACTCTTAAAATAAGAAGAATCACAGCTTCATGTTTCACAGTGGTTGATCTTGTACCTTTTACACTGACAGGATGTTAAAAATGATGCAATAGGACCATCTGGCAAGCAAATCACCTTTTATGTATTAAAGTTCAGACTTGAATATTTTATGTCATCAATGTGAACTTATTTTTGATGATAAATGACTGTTGTATGTCACAAATGTCATTCCAGTTCATAAAGGTTTTATGGGGAAAGTATTTCAATTGTTTTTTTGTTTTTCATGAGAGAAGATTTGTTTTGAAATACAATTGACAGCAGCTGGCAGACAGAAATGAAAATAAATCATGCATAGACTAATGTTTTGGTGTCCTTGGACCAAATCATTTAGCAGTTCATATTTACTGCCGCATGTTTGACCTATGAAGGGCATTGTACAACCAATGAGCAGACAGATGTTTGTGAACTATTGTTCCACGATTGCCAGGCAGCTCACCACTGACGGTACTTCTGGTGTGCTTACTGCTGTGATGAATGAAATGTAGACGTCAAAGTTTGTCAAATGAATGTCAATTTACGACAATGGCATAAATGACTCAATAAGCCCCAGGTATGTGTTGCAGCTCCAAGACGAGGAGAGCTGTTGTGTTGGGGGGTGTTTGTGAACACACAACAAATGAATAAATAATCCTGAGACAGTCCAGTCTCCTAAATATAGAAATTATACGGCAACGCAAAACTTTTCAATAAAATACGTTGGTCAGATGTACACTTTCCTTTATATCCAGAAAAGTCAAAAAATTCTGTCAAAGTCGTTTGGTAACATCTTCATTGAGTTCTGACATGTATGTATGTGTGTCTTTTCATTGGAGGGTTGCTCCCACTAATTGGTCTTAATTGTTGGTAATACCCCCACGTCATTCTCCTTTAGGTCACCCGGCATGCAACGGAGGAGATGCCTTTTTTATTGATGTGACAGCGCTAAATTGAGAACCTTTGGCGCTGTGTCAAAGCCTAATTAATCACTCTAATGTCATCGCTCCATGTATCCTCGGCCATTGAGTGAATGTGATCAGAGGGAGAGGCATAACTGTGTTAGCTAAGCCTCCTCATGCTAATTAGTTTGTAGCCCAGAGATGGAGAGGCCCTACGGGTGAAAGGCAAGATGCTAAAGCTGGCCTAAATGGCCATATAATGACCAAGGGAACGTTAATCGGAACCCAGCTCATTTTCAGTACATATTACATTCAAGTTCTTCACCCCTTTTCTCCCCCGGCCCCCTCCATTAAATGGCACAAGTTTCTCAGACGATCCAAGAATAATGTGGTCGTCTCGTTCAGCACTCATCAGGGCACTCAATGTCTGCCAGACCAGACATTACCTTACTCGACCACCATGTGACTCCAACAACGCTCTTTGTGTGATGAGGAATGAAATGGTGGACTTTAAAAAAAAAAAAAGAAAGAAAGAAAACGACTGAGATGAAGAAAAGCAATATTGAGCATATTCAACTGATGTACGCTGTAGCAGCCCAACTCTGTGACATGCCCTATGTTGTGGTCAGGTTTGCTTTCTGAACCGACTTTCACATGGTTTACTTTTTTGCAAAAATTACAGAATGTGCTCTGCAAACAGAAAACTCTCAAAACGCATTTTTATTCTTTGGCTTTTGACTAAGCATGAGACTTGATTTTTAGTGTTAATGTTTTTTGTGCTTTCTACTGTCGTTGTTATTAATTTATTGTTTTATTTTTGTTGTTGTTGTATATATGATCTTTGCTCCATGTATGGCACTTTGTATACAGCGGTGAGGATCATAATACAAAATTTAGCTGAAATAACTGTCGGCTTTGGAACAAAACTAAACCACCGCAAACACAAGGTTAACCCAACAAACCAAATTTCACCTAAACAAAAAATAATCAAGAAAAAAAAACAAGACGCAACAACAAAAGAGAAACCAATTACCAGTCGAAGTTCTCAAATAAAATGTATCGACTTTTATCGAGAGACAGAGAGAGAGAGAGCGAGAGAGGGAGAGTTTATTTCAGCGGCAGCAAACACTGCAGCCAAGCAGACTCAGACGGGCTAAGGCTGTTTCACCGACACGAGAGCATCTCACCCCCGCCACAGACTTGTTCATGACCAATGCTACGGCGTGGCCAGGTGTTGCGAGTGAGCTAATTAATTGAGCAGGTGAAGACGGTCGTGATGCATTCACTGGCATGGGAAACCATAAGACTCTAACATGTCTCACTCACACACACACACACACACACACACACACACGTATATACTATAAGTATAAATGTGTTTACATCCGGGTTAAAAACTATGCTCTTTTCCCATAGCTGTGATTAAGGCTTTTCAAAGTATTTTTAAAATCATGTTTTGGAAAATCTTGTTTTGCACTGTTTGTTCCTTTAGTAATTTTGGTAAACAATTGCTTTGCTTTGCTTTAAAATCTCTGTAACTGCTTTGAAACGTTGTACATTTAATGACAGTATTTGCAGCATGTTGCATTCCGTTGGGCATGAAATGCACAATAAATCAGTGATTTTCTTTCTTTTTTTCTTTTTAACCAACCCTGGGTACTGCTTAGGTACCAATAAATGTCTAAACAATGTAAAGATTTTTTTTTTTCATTAAGCCCCCTGTATAAAGCCCAAAACTGCGTGTTATTCATGGGTTTTTACAGTACAAGTAGATGTGAATGTGAACGCAACACGTCAAACAATTTCTGTATCAATATGATAACATAACGAGTATACGATACTAATATCTGCATCCATAGGCAACAGGTGGTCGTTATTCAACTTCTTCTTTGTGTCCATAAATGTCGCAGTGCGTTTTAGAAGTCGGCCGATTCCGGTCCTTTTTGGTTTAGTGGCCCTCCTTTGTCCGCACTTGTTTGTTTGATGTGACTTTTCAAGCGACAGACACCATTGAGTGGTGGGAGTGTTGTTCTGCCGCATGCCATTCACGCCTGCTGTAGAGCGCCGCGCAGTCAAACACACAACAAGCCCCCCGGCTCATTGTTGACCACTGGAACTAATCACCCTGATGGCACCTCCAATAAATCCCATCCCCCTCCATAGCCGACCCAGTCGACAGTGATTGGAGTGTACCTATGTGTGACCGCGGACAATACAAATTCGCCAAAGGCAAATAGAATGGGGGTGTTTTGAGGCAATATTTAGCTTGGCCAGATGGCCGCTTGCATGCGGCAGGCTGCTTGGCCCTCCACATCTGCTCCTTGGGATGTGCCAGCAAATGCGCCACAGTTGCACTTTTACTCGTTGGACCACTTTCTTTCGGGTATCCCTGCTATGTCTCGTTTTACTCACGCCCCCCCGAACCTCCCCCCTCCACCTCCCAAGACTTTTAGCTTGACCTCAGTGAGGTACAGTAAATAGAAATTAAACAGATGTGAAGAACTTCTCAGAAAAAAAAAGTTGACAAAAGTAAATATTAGCTGAGCTATTCACAAGAAAGCAAAGTCTTGAAAGACTTTTCATTTTGTCAATGAGTTTGTAAAGAAAAATGCAACACAGATGCGAAGCAGTTTGCATGAAACAGTGCTTACAGAACTAAATGTTAGTTGACTGATTCATAGAAAAGTAAAACAAAAAACAAAAAACAAGAACTTTGGTGCAACATCTGAACAGTTTGTACAGGAAATGTGCAAGTTATCAAAGAAAAATGCAACGCAGATGTGAAGCGGTTCTCAAAAACAGTAGCATATGACCAAAACTCATGAAACCGTAGTATCCAGCTTCCCATAATTTTAATGATCCACGCGAAGATAAAATATTTCAGCATATTCATTTCATACTGAGCAGTCAATGTTTGAGTTTGCAAACAGCAATTCAACACAGATGTGAAGCGGTTTTCAAAAACAGTAGCATGACGAAATCTTAGTTTAAAGCTTTACAGGAAAGAAAAATATTTTCCAGTTGGGCGACACGGTGATTGACTGGTTAGCACATAGGCCTCACGGTGCAAAGGTGCAGGGTTCGATTGTAGCTCCAGCCTTCCGGTGTGGAGTTTGCATGTTCTCCCCAAGCCTGTGTGGGCTTTCTCCGGGTACTCCGGTTTCCTCCCATATTCCAAAAACATGCATGGCAGACTGATTGAACACTAGAAATTGTCCCAAGGTGTGAGTGTGAGCGTGGATGGTTGATTGTCTATATGTGCTCTGCGATTGGTTGGCAACTGGTTCAGGGTGTACGGTTCCAGCATGCCCTCAACCTCGGTAAGGATAAGCAGTTTTGATAATGGATGGGTGGAAGGATTTTTTTTTTCAGTCTGCACAATATATACGCATTTTTTTTCCAGAAAATGCAACAGCGATGTGAAGCAGTTCTCAGAAACGTCTTAAAATGTACAAACATTCAACCTAGAGTGACAGCAGTGCAAGGACAGATTTACATTGAAGGTGCTGAATCTGTCCAATTAGGGTCCAAAGTCAGTTTAACTGCAGCTCCTTTGTGAAGCATCACAGGTTGTGGGTTATAACGGTTTGAAAATGGAATACTTGTTGCACGTATGCGAGGACATGTGTAAGTTCATCCCAATCACACAGACTTAAGAAAAGGCTTTGCTTTAGATGCATTTTTGATGGGTTTCATAAATTCTGCCAATTATACCTTTGGAATTCCCCCTCAGGAGTCACCTTTGCTGACCCGCTTCAGACCTAAATGGACCGGGTGCAGTCAAATTTGAGTGAGGAGGGCAAGTATGCGTGCATGCTTGTCTTGTCTCATGTGTGTGTGTGTGTGTGCCGCTCGTGTGCCTGGCACATCGTGTGAATACGGCGCAGGCCAATTGGATTAGCAGATTACCACAAGATTTGCCCTATGACCCTTGGAAGACACCCGGGCACACCCACGAATTTGGCCGACAGACGCCGGCCCAGTTCTCACTGCACGACCTTGCCGTGTCTGGAAGGTCAAAGATAAACAGGACACTATAACTTGAGGGGGATTACAAGTATGCGGCGGGGATTAGGCCATGGGGACAACAACAATAATCAGCATTAAAGCCGTGCTTTCTCAAGAGGCAAATCGACTGGATTTGGGCACATGGACTAAGGTTGGGCATCGATTGACTGATTTCAATTCTGATTCCAAATGATTCTCAAGTCAGATTCTTTTCAAGGTGCAGTGTCAAACCTTATGCTGCAAGAAATTTCGAAGCATCATTGACTGCTGTGGGCATATCAGCCCTTCACCTCAACCCTATTGAGAACCTTTGAAGCATCCTTCAGCAAAAGGAGGCAGTTCACATCTAAATAGCATCTCTGAGAGACCATTCTGCAATCTTGGAAAGAAAATGAGGCAGATGCTGGCCAAAAAACCCACGAGTTCAAAGGATGCAAATATTGTGAAGCTGCTATCAAATCAGCGGTCCTATATTAAACTGTAACTTGATGTGTTAAGATTCGGTTTATGTTCTTTACAAACTATAAGCGGTCTTGAAACACTGCGATGCAAAATAATTTGGAACAGCGCGTTTCAACAAAAAGAAAGGAAGAAAATAATTATTACCGGATGACACTCAAATTATTCTCGAACAGTTGATGACTTGAAATTCATGCCGAGGGCCATTTGAATTGAGTCTTTATATGTATAAAAAAAGGACAACAGAAAAACATAACTGGCATAATCATTTGGAAGACATCACTGTTACACATTGCCATTGCCAAAAGTTGATAAGGGCTGCATGAGGACGTGGCAACTGGGAGTTTCAAACATTCAGAGATTCTCCAATTCCCTTAAAAACAAAACAAAAACAACAACTTTTTCAAATGTTTTTTTTTCCCGCTATTATTTGGCGCAAAGACAATCGACTGCCATTGGAATTGGCTCTACAGGTCGTCACTCGACGATGAAGTCAATTTCTAATTCATGTCATGTACACAGGCCGTGGTTGATGCTAATCTGCGACCCAGCTTGCATATCCACGTTTGAGAGTAGCTGTTCCATAAACAAGCCCAAAAAGACACGAACGACCCTACTGCTGCCAAAAAAGCCTTTGAACCAAATTACTTCCTCTCGCACGCTAGCGCTTTAATGATGTGTGGGAGGACATAAAACAGGTCGGATAATTTGGAGTGGGGAAATCATATTTCCATTCAAAACGTCACCGCTGATTTATAATCTGAGGGAGGGTTGTTGGGAATGTGGCAATTATTATTTTTTGTCCCCCTCTCCCGATCCGAGGATCAGGTTGCAGCTAATCGACGTGGCGCTGAAAGCACTAATTAGGTTTTGTCGAGGAGTGACACGGGCAAAGAAAAGAAAAGGTGCCACAATAAATAAGTTCTCACCATGTAACTCAAAGCCTGTAATTTGAGATGCCGCGTATGTATTAGGTTGTGGGAATGAGAAAGGTCTCGACTACATGCAAGAGTCATTGCGTGCTGTCAAATAAATCATTCAAAAACGGTGTTGCTGCTCTATTAAAAACCAACCCTAACGGTCATTTTTGATCCCTCTTCTTCTTGTCTTTCCACCACCTCCTCCCAATCGATGTTTTTGTTGTAGTCTTTCTTTTGCTCTTTCAGGTCTCCTTTTCTACCTTTGGTTTCCCACCACTCGAAACATTAATCCATGCATCCAACCATTTTTTGAGCCGCTTCATCCTCACAAGGGTCGCGGGGCGTGCTGGAGCCTATCCCAGCCGTCTTCGGGCAGTAGGCGGAGGACACCCTGAACCGGTTGCCAGCCAATCGCAGGGCACACAGAGACAAACAACCAGCCGCACCCACATTCACACCTAGGGACAATTTGGAGTGGTCAATCAGCCTGCCATGCATGGTTTTGGAATGTGGGAGGAAATCGGAGTACCCGGAGAAAACCCAAGCAGGCCCGGGGAGAACATGCAAACTCCACACAGGGACAAATAAAGACAACAGGAGGAATATTCTGATGTCATCTGTTCCGCAAGGACTCAACTCAGGCAGAATAAGGCATAAGAGTCACTCATATTGCGTGACAAAAAAAAAAAAAAAGTAAATACATTTGGAAATTAGGGGCCACGGATTTGAGAGGGTTTTAAAAACCACATTGCTAAACCAACACATAAAAATGTGCACATTTAGACCGCCCCAGTTCCTCTCTTAGGTCACAATGGAGATATTTTTGAAGGAAACGGAGTTGCCGCGTAAAGACACATTGTTCATACTTGTCCAAACACGGCATAAATCACGCAGGCAAATGCTGTTTTTCTTTTCTCGGTGCCTTGACATAAAAGCTATAAAATTATATAAACAGAGACTGTTACCTTTTTATGTCTGCCGTGCGCAAACAAAAGATGTCTGATGAGTGAGCTACAAGCTTTGGAATTTTCCACATCTCCTTTTTTTTTCTTTTTTTTTTGTTATGATGAGAATTGAACTTGACAATCAGAGGGCAAGATCACGTGATCGCATGGGCCTGTGGCGATCTGGCATATTAAGTTGTGCATACATTCACAAATTGACCTTTTGGATGCTTTTTAAGATACAGCCAGGTGCTCTCAGCAGGTTTGACCGCCACCACGGACAAACAACACAAAAGTTGCTCCCCCATTGACACTGATGGTTTCTGTCACTCAGGCGCTGGTACTGTCCTCTGCTTCTGCTTCTGGACAGCAAAAGCAGCCGGGCAGGCCAAGGACACCTGATGGCTGCCAGCTTGAATGCTTGCTGCCAGGCAGAACCAGCAGAGACACAACAATGGTGATGACAAGTTCGCACAGATTCCAAAGTTGCAGTACCGTGTTCATTGTTGGTGTCACCGATATCTCGGGAATTACGATTTTTCATAGGTTTCATGGGGACTTCCCGTACTTGTGAACATTCAGCTAACAAGCATTTCAGGGAAATTTGTTGGTGAAAACATTTTTTTGTAGTTTTTTTTTTTTTTTGTCACCGTAACATCTATTCCAATTGCTGTTAGCCCAAACATGTTAGCATTAAGCTAGCAGACTTTTATTGGACAGAATCATATGGTTTGGTTGACCATTTTTTCTTGTTTAATTCTCTTTTGTCAGTTTTGTGTCATTGTTACTGAAAATGACAATTGGGTTTGAAATCATGAATAGCTTGAAGTAGCTTCTTATTTGAAGAAATGTTCAAGTGAGTGAGAGAACAGGTACTAAGAAATATTTTTAAGATTGGGTCTAAATAATGACTTTAAATTTGTTCAACGCGTGTGGTAGGGGTAAAATTCTTCTTTTTCTTATTATTGTTATGATCATCATCATCATCATTCTTCTTTTAGTCTAGTCCTCCTATATTGCAGATTTTTAGCTATTGCGAATGGGGATTTGGAATGTACCACCAGGATAAACGGGGGCTCACTGCACAGTAAAAAAGTAAAATAAATAAATAAGGTTCACAAAACATCACGCAAGCCTGCCAATACTTCACCTCAGCATGATTTTGTGACACCACCAGAGAAGAAACTAAACCTCAGACATGAGACATGAAAATGTCCCCTCAAACATTATTGCACAGTTAATAAAGGTTTTACTTGTACTTTTTGATTTTTCTTCAGTGGAGAAAAAAAAAAAAGTCAAGGTCCATGAAATTTTTGCATGGACGTAAGACAGTTAAAACAATTCCCACCTCCAAATTTCCTTCCATTTTGAACGAGTGGCCCAATATATTTCTCCAGAGGGATTTTGCTATCTGTGCTGACATTTTGGGTAACAAAGACGCAACAATCCAGCAAAAACTGTAGCGTGACAAGCCAACCGACTGTACACAGACCGCCAAAGTCTTCATCCCCCCCCCCCCACCCCCAAAAATGATGTTGTCATAAATAGAAAGACACACACGGCCATCTTGGCTACGTTTGGACGGGTGCAGCAGAGTCATTGAATAGTTTACAAAAGCTCAGTGAGGCAGACATGAGGTCACTGTGCATTAGAAGGTAAAAAGCATCCGAGCGGGACAGACTACTTATTAACCCGCACAGGGGAGTGTTGCTATTGTGTCTCCATCAATTGCTGATGGGGGGGGGGGCAAAGGCATCTATTTCGGGGAGGCCTTTATTCAAGTTTCAAATGAAACAAAAAACACTAAAATGCAAAAATGCAGCGAAATCATCTCTCAGACACAATGTTCACCGAATGTCTCCAAAAAAGTCATTCTGACAATTGAAGTGATTTGGTGCTGTTGTTTTTGTTCGCAACAGAGTAAAAATGTACTCGGCAATAAATGTGGAAGGTAAAATATGTTCTCCAAACAGTGCGTGAACCCACATGCTCATTCAAGCTGGCTCGCTGAGTCAGAGTGTGAGGTTGCTGGTGTATGAAATGAGGGGAGTACCTTTCATTTCCTCCCCAGCGTGGTGCTCTTGGAGTCCCCCCCTCCCCCCGCTCCCCACACACATACACACACACCTCGGGTGCACTTTGCTGCTTCACGCCAGTGAGTCAGAGATGAGAAAGAACACAGGAAGACAGTCAAACATGTATAGTCACACACACATAGAGCGAGAGAGAGCGAAATCACTGGAGCCAGAAGTCATTAAAAAGGTTCCACTCGCTGGTTAGTGTTGGCGAGTGGGCAAACATTAGCCACAAGAGCATGTGGATGTTGCCATCGGAGCAGTTTTAGCAGAACCGTGCGACATCTCAATGAGGGAAGAATGCTCCCCCCCCCCACACCCCCCTCTAAGTGAATTTGTTGACAAATCTTTTTCTTGAACCCTTTCATGCACCCTGTAACCTGGTAACATGATAAACTGTCCACTGTCCCTGAAATGGTGAAGTATAAAAACTTTTATTGTCACCGAAAGTGTAATGAGCACTTTCGAACCAAAGTGAAATCGCACATCATGTTCAGTGAATGAGGATGTTTCATTTTTATATACTTGAAACTACACATTTTTATCGGCCCTGTAATGTGGATTTCATTATTTATTTTAGAAATCTTTTACACGGGCAGCAAGGTGGTCAATTGGTGAGCACGTTTGCCTCACAGTCCAGAGGTTCAGGGTTGGAATTCGGGTTCCAGCCTATCTGTGTGGAGTTTGCATGTTCTCCCTGCGCCTGCGTGGGTTTTCTATGGGTACTCCGGTTTCCCCCCATATTCCAAAAACACACATGGTCGGCTAACAGAACACTCTGAATTGTTCCTAGCAGTGATTGTGAGCGTGTTTGTCTATGTGTGCCCAGCAATAGCAATCGGTTCAGGGTGTACCGCGCCTACTGCCCGAAGACAGTTGGGATAGGCTCCAGCACGCCTGCGACCCTCGTGAGGATTAGCGGATTTGAAAATAGATGGATGGATTGATGGATATTTTTTGAAGAAATTGGTACTGAAAAAAAAAAACACAGTCATTACAAATGGCAACAGTAGAAGTTGGTATGGTATGCATAATTTGTAATTAACTTTTCAGAAAAAAAAGTATTGTACTCAAGAAATGACATTTTATTTGTATATACATATATACATTATCTTTGTATCTATCTATGAATGTTTAAATGATTAACAATGCTTTCATAGCATCAAGGGGCAATGAGGTCAGACCTGAGTATATCCGATTTCCCCCTGTGCCTCTGACGCACCACCAGAGAGTGGCTCATATGCATTCCAGCTGCATTGGACGAGTGCATGTCGGTAAACACACCAACACAATAATCGCCATGTTCAGCACACAAAGCGCGACCATGTTTTGCGCGCTTTGCCCGCTGTCATGGCCGTGAGCAGTTGTGACGACATGCTAGGTCAGAATGGTTAGCGGAAGGATGATGGAGAGACAGGACGGACGGACGGACGGATGAACACAGCCTTCGGTGGTGTCCGATGCCCTCACTCACCCTCAACTTCCCCACCTGGTCACTTTTGTGTCACCTCCATCGCCATCACCTTGTCAACTGTCGTCCGTGCCACCCTGTCACCGATCCCCTTCGCAAGCCAGACTGTCAGCCGCACTGTCATGCAACCCCCGCACCCCCTCCCACAATCTCGGAACGCACCCCGCCTTGACCTTTGCCTCTCCAGAGGCCCAGAAGGGAGGGCTGCTGTATGTCCAGGCATGCCTATCAGCAAGGATCACAGGGCCCGAGACATAAATGCTATAAGTAAGGGGTTTGAGATTTATGATGCTGTGTAATATTGCGGTTAAAGCAACCCACCCAGGGCTGTTACCCACACGAGGGGGAGGATGTCTACAAATGTTTTAGACACACACACACACACCCACACACACACACACACACACACACACACACACACACACACACACACACACACACACACACACACACACACACACACACACACACCCACACACACAAGGTATGATGTGTTTGAATGCACATCATGAAGTCAGAAAGAGACTTATGTTCTTTATTGACTTCTTTATTATTATTGACTTAATTTCATATATGAGCTTTTGGGGTTTATTTTAAATCTATGTCGTTGTTTGGCAATCATAGTTTACTTAACTTTTTATCTTGCACTCAACAAATACTCTCCATCTCTATGTATAAAAAACTAAAACTAATATTAAAACTAATAAATAAATAAAAAAGTTTATAGAAACTAACCAACTAATTAAAACTAACTGGATTTCAAAAAACAAAAGTCCGACTGAAATAAAAACTACAATGAAAAATCCCAAACTATTAGGGCTCTGTTCTATACAGTACTTGTGTTAAATTGATCCAATGTCATATTTGTCCATCTTTCACAAAGCCACATCCACAAATACGCAGACTGGCGAATCAGCAGCACAATAAATCAATGACACACTTTCAGGCAATGTAAGTAATATACCTGTGTCGTCTCTACAATAATGATATTCTGATATGAGCTCTGGTAAGTAGTCACAGTGCTACTTCGGTAGTATTTGAACTTGAGTGATTTCACTTAGCAGCCTTGCTGTACTGTCACAATTGTTTTTTTAAATTTATTTTTTTTTAAATTACGAACCATTCCCGACAGACCAATTTTGGGAAGGTGGTTCACTGTCATGCAAATGAGCCACTCGCTCAGCCAACTCTCGAGGACGACTGAAGGCTGGGTTATCATGCGTACGGCTTTGTGTTACCATGGCGACCAGGTGCTCAGCTGTTGTGAGCCCCAAATGTGACTTTTACCAACTCAATCCCCAATAAAATGCTGGCAAGCTGCAGCCTATTTCAGCTGAGTTGGGACTCAAGGCAGGCTCCTCTCCACAAACATCTCATCACCCTCAAGGGACGATTAGACATTTCAATGTACCTAACGTGTATCTTGTGGGAACACGGGACGAAGCTTGCATACCTGTCGAAAATCCATGGAGAACATACTGTATAACCGCAACATAAGAGGGCTCGAGACGAGATTGATGGTTTCGCTCCTTTCGCTATTATTAGCCTCGAAGAAGACCTTGGGGGAGGTCCTGTTGAACACGTCCCCACGGAACATTACCCATAATCCTTTGGACAAATACGTGCATGTGATACCATAACAACCCTGTGCCGTCACTTCAGCGTGGGACGCAATGCATAGCAACAGAAGCATAATTACACATTGGCTGACTAAGTTCCGAAGGCCCACTAAGCAAGCCTTCTTTCTCTCGACCAAACCTCCCTCCCTCCCTCCCTCCCTCCTCTTCTTCTTCACAAGCTCTCACACTGATATTTAACAAAACATTAATCTTCTTGCCAGTGCTTCCAAAGAATGGGCGCTGATCGAGCTTGAGCGCCGAGGCCCGGCTAATAATCATTCCATTGTCGCGCCCTTTTATTTACGCCTTGGCTCGAGCCGGGAGATGAGGTAAGTCTCCTTTTTTTTTCTCTTCATGTTATTATTCACAAGTGGTGATACA
>CAAKHF010023466.1:0-16512 GCA_901007745.1 Hippocampus kuda | reverse complement strand
TGCGTGTGTGTGTGCAGAGGGGAGACGGGGTCAGGGGCGTCCCACAGTAGGGAAAGAGAAAGTGAGCACCTTTGTGTGTCCGTATGACTGAGAGCGCTCCCTACTGGGTGCACAGATGGTGCCGTCGTCGGCCACATTTTCACATGGGACCAAGAGGTTTCCAGATCCCACACCTCCTGTTCCTGCCCTCACGCACACTCGTGCCCGCACGCACACACACTCATAAAGGTCAATGTGTGTTTGAATGGTCTGTCAGAACACAACACAACTCGTACGACATTTTTAATGCATTTATTTGTTTATTATTTATGTGCTGCATTTTTATTTATTTTTTCATCACACAGCGTTGCATTGGCTTGAGTTAAATTCGTTCCGCGACCATGCTTGAAGCATTCGGATCTCAAATCAACTTTTCCTATTGAAAATAATGAATGCTATGAAACCGCTTTTTACTCCTTTCCAACTTCCCTACCGACTTTAGGCCCTTCCTCTGTTCCCATCATGTGCAAAGGTCGTCTCAAAAAGTTTGGACACACTCCTGAAATCACAAATACCATTTAATAATGTGTGATGTGAATAATTAATGATATTCATTTATGTGAAGACAAAAATAACGCTCATACTTTCTCACGATGATTAGGAAACAGAACAATATCTTTTTTTTTTTTTTTTTTTTTGCATAAATCTTTGCCAGTGTTGACATCAGGGGTGTCAGACTCCAATTTGTTTTGGATCACGTTGGAATGCTTCCCTCGGAGGGCCGTTATGACAGTGAATCCACAAAAACGTTTCATTGTCTCATCGCATGATTACTTGTCCAAAACATTTTAATTGATTACTAGTTTTGAAATCAGTCAACTATCATAGATCAGAGTCGAAACAGGGTAACAAAATGATTGCAAAATTTCAACGTTGAGTAGACGTGACATTTTGACTTTTTGGTACAAATTTTAGCAAGGATCGTACAAGTTAACATTTGCTTTCGTGGGCCACATAAAATGACGCGGCGGGCCAGATCTGGCCCCCGGGCCTTGAGTTTGACACCTGTGGTTTACATGTTCACATTTGGGATTTTTCTGGGGGGGGGGGGGTTCTCCATTTACCACCCCCCCACCCCCTTTGTTGTTGTTGTCCATTTTGCCCCCACTGTCTGGCCTCTCATGCCCGTCTTGCTTGCTCCTATCGGTCTCTCCGCTGCCCCCGGTGGCTCGCCACCCACCCGAGAGTTGCCTGACAAAGTGACTAATCCTCCCCATTTCGCCGCTCCGTCCGGCTGCGACCGGCTCCCAGCTTATCTTCGCATTTGGGAGTGATGGCTGACCATGTGACCTACGTCATAAGAGTTGAAGGTGTCTTGCCTTTCTGTCCGAGGAATAACGGTGGCACACGCAACCGGTTCCTGTTGGCGATTTAGCGAACATTTTTAAATGCCAACTCTTCCTATAAAAGGAGAGCGAGACAGATGCACAACATTTTGGGTAGTCCTCTTTTAGTGAAAGAAAAATAACAATAAAAGACATTTTAATAAAATAATCAATGTAACAACAAACTCCTGAAACAGGCCTGGACAAAAAAGATGGCCCTCTGAACTTTTTTGTAACTTTCATTGAGACTTGTGCGCCTCTCAGCAGGTGTTTTTCCTCACCCCTCATGAGCAAATTGCTCCAGTTGTCCCAGGTTTGAACGGTGCTTTTCTACAGACGGTGTGTTTCGCTACCTGACGCAAATGTTCAGTAAAATTTAGATCTGGGCTCAGAGAAGGCCACTTCAGAATCGACCACTATTTTGCTCGTAGCCATTCTTGGCTGTTTTTAGTTTGGGTCACCATTCTGTTTTAACGACTCCTGAGCTGCGACCGACAGCAAGCTTTTTGACAATGGGTAGCACGATTTTCTCTAGAACGGGGGGCAAGTCTGGTCCCCTGAGAGCCCCTCTCCAACATGGTTTATGTTTCCCTCCTCCATCGTACCCAAGTCAAATGAGCAATTCATCAGCGAGCTCCGCAGAAGCCTGGTCAGAATCCTGATCATTGGATCAGGTGGACAAGAGGAGGAAAACATGTAACACAAGCTGGAGAACCGGACCATGCCTGATGTAGTAAAGCAGCCCCAAGACGTACTGTAGCAGAGTCTCCTCCAGGTTTCGCTGTATGAATAGTGTTCTTTTCTCGTTCTTCTGCATTTTTTCGTTGGTGAAAATACAGCTGATGTGCCATGCAAAAAAGTTCCAGTTTTGTCTCATCTGTCCATAGGACAGTCTCCTAGAAGCTTTTTAACGATTTATTTTCACCAGTGGTGACCTCTTTGGTCGTCTCTCGTGAAGTCCACTCTGATGCAATGGGAAACTAACGTACCTTGACCTTAAGAGTTCACCTTTGATCTATTTGGGGGTTGTTCTAGGTCCTTTCGATACCATTCGTATTGTTGGACTCTTCTATTTGTCATCACTGATCGACACCTGTGATACAAATGAGAGAACACACCTTGGTTGAACATGTCCCTATGGCAGCACGTCGCAGGTATTTTCTATTTTCTCCCCCAAGGGAGAAGAAAACATTTTTCTCTCCCCAACTCTCTGCTGCGACTATAAATAGTGCTGTATTATTGGTCTCCAAAATTGTTATCAGTACACTTCTAGCTGATTGCCATTAAGGAAAACAAAAATGAAAGAAATATAGACCAACTTATGACAAAAAAAAAAAAGAACTTTATTACCATGATTTTGAAGTTTGTAATGCCTTATGATCATCTTTTCAAGGAGTACCATCATTTTCATCCAGACCTGTTCATGAGTTGTTTTTTTTGTTTTTTTTGGGGGTTGATTTTTTATTATGATTATTTTTATTACTATTATCATTTCTCTTTCTTTTATTATTTTTCTTTTCTTTCATTACCAGACAGCTACAACCAATTTATGTTTCAATGTGTGTACTTGTACTCATACCTGATCTGAAAAAAGTGTTGGTGCATCTGTAGTATGTACAGTAAATATTCGTACATTTTGAATACACTTGCTTTTTATTATTATTTTTTTTTGAGGCAAAGGGTGGGGGAGGGGGGGGCTGCATCTTCCCTCGATGCAATTCTAACACATTTTGTCAGGATCTTAACCAGGGGCCTCATGCACTGAAGAGGGGTCTGGCCATCACAGGCCAGCAGCACCGACGGCCACGGATCAAGCATCACTGTTTCCGTGGTGTGTGTGTGTGTGTGGTGTGTGTGTGTGTGTGTGTGTGTGTGTGTGTGTGTGTGTGTGTGTGTGTGTGTGGTGTGTGTGTGTGCGCGCGCATGCGTTTTCATGGGCTCCAGCTGTCAAGAGGCCTCTGTCTCCTGTTCCTGACATGTCTCGGATACTCCCTGCTGTGAGACTCTCCAAGCTACAGCAACACACACACACACACGCACACACACACACACACACACACACACACACACACACACACACACACACATCTACACACACTTGGAGCCGAGGGCGACCTGTCCGTCATCTCTTACCCAGTCAAATCCCTCTCATGCATGCTGGATTTGCACTGAGTTTGTCCTTCTGGCACCGCACGTAGTGTGACTTGTGTGTCCATCGCAGTGAGGGTGCGCACGGTGGCCGCGAGCCACGACCGGTCGTTGAGCCTGCTCTTATAATTGTAATCACCTCTTTAGGCACAGCAATAGTCCGCACACATCCTGGCGTGCAGCTTCTCCTCCTGGCTTGACAGGAAGAGGAACGGGTGGCAGGTGTGGTGGTCAGCGGGACTAATAGGGGGACTGAAAGCTCACAAATGAGCAATATGTGCATGGAACTTTCTGTAGGCTCTGAAGTAATTTTCTTTCTTTTTTTTTTTTTTAATCTTCATTTGGTCAAATACAGTGGCACCTTGAAATATAAGTGATTTGACTTTTTGCCTGGTCTATGTAGCACTCACTCCACAAAGAGCGTCAGTTTGGCAGGGACAGTAAAAATCTTGGAGGAAAAAAAAGGCTTTGAGCTGTTTATTGACTTTCGGTTGAAGTTTCCTGTCCAACTTAACTTAAAACAAAGATGAGCGCGTGTGGTGTGGCCTTGAAGGCTGCTGTATTAACGCTAACACATCATGGGAAATGCCCTCGGCGCAAGATCATGAACAGCGTCGATGTTGGCAGTGGTCTAAGCGCTCTCGGGGAACACAAATGCTGCAGAAACACATCCAGACGGATACTACCACAGTGCTCACGGGCATATTCTCTATCCTCTGCAAAGAACGATGAATATTACCGCCCTTCTGAGAAGTTGAGGCTGTCTCCTGCACGTACAGTGGACTGTCCTCTGAGCAGTGGGACCATAATTGCCATCCTTTATTTTTTTTTCACAGAAAATGCAACAAAGGATCAGATGGGACAGGAGAAGTGAACTAATCTCTTTTCGTCAATGGACGCTACAGCTTCGTGTTTGCTTTCAAAAACTTAGCTTGTAGCAGATGTGTGCACATTTTCAGCATGACGTCTCTGATCCACTGGTGAAAGGACACTTTGATCCTCTCCTCTTTCATCTATAACTGCTTCAGACAACAAAGTGTATGCAGAAAAGTGGTGAAGATTGCACGACTGTCTGTGTCCTATGTGTTGTGTTGTGTTATTTTGTTATTTTGACTTCAAAATGGCGCCGCGTGAGTGGCTGCCTTTCCAGCAGCTCCTATATTTTGTTGTTCTACTTCTTCCTTTCATAACTTTGCTGCTGTGAATTGGGAATTTCTCCATTGTGAGACAAATAAAGGTTTTCTTATCTTATCTTATCTTATCTTTTCTTATCTTATCTTAAAAGCTGACGAACAACAAAAAAAAAAAGAATAAATAAGTAAAAATCTGCGGATAGATAAATGGGTGAATGCCGAAATACAACTGTGCTGGCATGCGCTGTACAGAATATCCATATGGCTGTCTTGCACTGGTCGCGGATGGTGTCTCGGTCCACTTACCTGACTCATTGACGGTGTGAATGCGGGTGTGAATGGTTGTTTGTTTCTATATGTGCCCTGCGACTGACTGGCGACCAGTTCAGGGTGTAGTGTAGTTCGTCTTCTGCCCTAAATCAGCTGGCATACGCTCCAGCAACTCCCCTCGACCCTGTTCAGGCTCAGGTGTGTTGAAAATGGAACGATGGATGTTTTGCACTGCCCCGGGTGGCCACAAGAAAGAGCACACAGTGCATTCAAGTCAGACAAAAACTGTTTGCCGCTCATTCTTTTGAATTATGTCATTAATGTTTTTCTTTTTATAGAGTGCAGTATAATCCACTGTTATTTTGTCATGAAAAAAATTTTCCCCTATTTGTATCGCTGGCAAGGGTTATGACATTTCCAATCATTTCAATGGAATACACATTTTTGAGGTTACAAATGTGGTCAGAGAATGAATTGAATTCGGATCACAAGGCATCACATTAGTGACTGTTTTCAAGCCAAAAAAAAATAAAAAATGCTGGGGAAAACCGAAAGGACGATCACACAATTACTTCTCATTTATATTTATGACCGAATCATCTGTTTGATGTCGTTTTGTTGCCCTGGTTCCAGATCAAACTCGAAATATTGCTCAACCTTCTTATGGCTAACGCAGCAAATGACCAACTGCTATAACCTCAGACAAAGGTTAAAAGTGTCTGAACTTCAATATAAACCGATGCGATATTAAACATCGCACACCTGCGCACAAACAACATTAAAACCATCGCCCACATTCGAATAAATTAAGAGCATCCATCATGACTTTATTGTATTTCTTTTCTGTCATTCACAAAACGCAAATGTGCACCAACATGTGTCATGTTTTCCTTCCTTTATTATCATACACGCGCATCTTTAACCCCCACCCCACCCCCCCTCCAACCCCCATGAGATGCCGGAAGCGCTCCGGGAAGGGGGGGGGGGCACAACAACAAGCTCGTGCACGAGAGAGAGAGAGAGAGAGAGAGGGAGGGTGGCGTTAGACAATACCTCTCCTCCAATATATTCCCGCCCCTCCGCGGTGAAGTGAGCCTTTATTAGACGGGGGTCGTCGGATCTTATCTCACACGTGAAACCGGGAGAGCCACAGGAAGTGTTAATATGCACATCAAGTGACTTCCCATCCTGAAGACTCTTTTATCTCCATCATCATCATCATCATCGTCACCTTCCGACACGCGGATGGAGGAGTAGCCGGCGATCCGCTTCCATTGTCTCTCCATCATCACATGTGGAGGAGCGAACCTTCTGACGACACCGCTCCCCCCCCCCTCCCCAAAAAAAAAAAAAAAAAAAGCTGCGGCCGACATCAGCTGTAACAGCGAATTCCTCTCCAAACATTTCACCAGCGCGCATGCACTCCGATGTGTGCGAGTTGGAGAAGAAAAAGTTGACATCGAAGTTGCGTGTGCAACGCCAAACTGGAATATGACTTCGAGTTGAGCATCTTTTGAGGATATTTGCGAGAGAAAGATTTAAAAAAAAAAAAAAGCTGACAACTGTATCAAGGTGAGAGAGTCTCGAATCCGGGCACGAATGTGAATCATTTGCTTGAAATGTTTCCGCCGGGGAAGTCAGTCACATGGATAAATCCAGTCGAGTTCATTTCTGATTGATAAATGTTCGATTTTCGTATTCATTAAATGTGAAGAACAAACGGCAATATTTTGGCAACATTCAGCCAAACAGTTGTGTTATCACTCGGACAGATGGCCGAGTCTTATTGTGTTGAGTCGCTGCTAAATAGATTTGCATGATGGAGTTTGGCACTTAAAAATAAAAGCCCGATTATTCTGTTTCTCTAAAACAAACAACAACAACAAAAAAAAGTGAATTATACTGTTCAATAGTCCCTTGCTCTTTTATAGATCTAGGATACACTATGAGTAATTTATAGAGTTTAAATGTCATCAAAATGCGGTGTATGTAGTTTGACTCTCAACTGAGAAATACAACTTTTCAAAAAAAAAAAAAAAAGAGTTTAATTTACGCAATTTGAACGTGTAGGTTGCGACTGATTAAAATGTGGTCAACTGACGTAATTTTTCCCGACTCTCAAAAATGACGTCAGTTTTGTGCACCCGATATGTTCAGTAAAGATCATAAATGTTTTTAATGCATGGTTACAAACGAATAAAGTAGAAGAAGTTCGAAATAATGCAACCACCCCCCCTCCTCCCACCCCCCTCTTTTTTTGTGTAGGAACTTCCGTGCAAACGAAGGATATTAAAGATGATGCTCAGTCCGGACCAGGCCGAGGCGGACCTCTCGTGGACTCAATCCGACCCGGAGACGCTGCTGAGCGGCCTCAAATCGGCGGGATGCTCGTCTGAGGAGCCCGCGGAGGGCGACGAGCGGGCCGTTAAGTGTCGGGCGGATCAGCCTCTGAGCCGCGAGGAGAAGCGGCGACGGCGGCGGGCCACCGCCAAGTACCGCTCGGCGCACGCCACCAGGGAGCGGATCCGGGTGGAGGCGTTCAACGTCGCCTTCGCCGAGCTCCGCAAACTGCTGCCGACGTTGCCGCCGGACAAGAAACTGTCCAAAATTGAGATCCTCAGACTTGCTATCTGCTACATCTCCTATCTCAACCACGTCCTGGACGTTTAAAAAAAGAAAAGATAAGAAAAGAAGAAAAAAAGAAAAGAAAAAGTCAGCATCCATTCGGCCTTAGAGATTTTTTTGAACAGCATTTTTCTTTTTTCAAACGCGCCCCTCTGCTCCTCGTAGTTAAGCGGGCGAAAGTTGATTTGAAAACATGTTTGTCCCCCTTCACGTCACGCAAAAGGCCGATCGGGCGCCCATTGCCGCATCATTATTTCGGATCCGTGGCGGCGCGTGGCCCAAAGGCATTAGCGGGCCATTCGGTGACGTCATGGAACGACCATCCCAAAGCGAGTCGGGGGATGAGTCCCATTTTCATCCAATTAATTTGTCCACACGATCGGTCCCAAATTCATGACGTACGTAGCCTTTATGCGGCCACAAAAGCGGAAATGTCCGTCCATGAATTCTACTTTTTTTTCCAAACAGGGGTGAGGAATGAGAACATGCGAAAGTGCCACTTATGACGTATAAAACGGTGACCTTAAATTGTTATTTTTTTAAGCGTGCGGAATTATTTATTGATTTGTGTTGCTATTTAAGACTACACTTATTTGTGTTTACCTCGGGCGTGTGTGTACGTGTGTGCGCGTGTTTGTGTGTGAGTGAGTGTGTGTGCGTGTAATTGTTTTCGCTTCGATATTTTAGACTGTGGAATTCAACCTGGAAAAGTGATGGTCCTCTTTAAAAATGCACTTTCTGTTTATTTATTTCGCGTGAGTCTGATGTATATGTTTTTATTATTATTATTGTTATTATTATTATTACTGTCATCATTTGATGTCTGTTGTCTATCAATAGCAACGATAAGCACTTCAAGGTGGAGCACATGAGCTCTATAAAATATTTATCTCCTGATAGTTAAGAGGTTAGAAATGGACCCCTCATAATTTTTATTTTAAAAACGATTATGGTAAACGGCTTCCACCGCTGAGGGATTGAAATGATTCAACCTCTCTTTTTTTGCTGTGACCAAAAAAAAAAAACAAGTAATTTACAAGAAGTAGCCTACTCTGAATTTATTATGTTCAATAATTTGATGTTATTGAGGTGGGGAGGGTGTTATTTGTTTAATTGTCTCTGCTTTGTATTTGGAAATTAATGATGTGCTTTTTCTAGTGAAGAGAAAAAAAAAACATATCCTCTATCCAAAGAATTTTTTTGTCTCTTCAGGGTTGTGTAGACTACTTGTTGCTTATATGCACATCTTTTGTAGTAGAGCTATTGTGTGACTGCTGGTTTCTAAAGGACAGACTTTTCATATTTTCCGGTGTTATTTTCAATTAAAAACGGAGATATTTGAAAAGAAATGGTCTTTGTATTTTTATATTCTTCTGATTTTCATAGTTCCGTTTCAAAATGTGGGGATAAGAATGTGCAAACTGGTCAGAGTACATTTCACATCATCATAAAAAGCACATTTAATAATATGACAAGCCACCGTAACATTATGCTTGTTTTGAACATTGAAACTGAACTTAAATATAGGAAAATTAAAAATGTGCTCTTGTAGTCATGATTGAAAATTTTGCAGCACATAAAAATTGTACCTACATCAATCTTTGACAACAAACAATTCTCAAGAATTAAAAACCAATGTACACCACTTAAAAGTGAAATGGAACTGAACTCCACTCAACAAGTGTACTGTACTGGATAAAAAATATATATATATTGTTTAGCATGTAACATTATGCGCAGTTTGAACATTTATTTCAGTGATTCTTTTGTGAACCACTAGAGGGAGCTTGCATACAACTCATTGTCCTCGTACCGTATTATGAGAAGCACCGTATCGAGGATGACTTTCAGCTTCACGTTCGTGCACGTGGACGTGTGAAAAGCGACTAATGTGCATGTGGTTAGCGTGCTGCACACACACACACACACACACACATACACTCGCACACACACACACACACACACACACACACACACACACACACACACACACACACACACACACACACACACACACACACACAGTGTGAGTGGTCAGCAGCTAAGGCAGTGGTAGGAGGCTCCTTCATGTGCGCTCCTGGCTGAAAGGCTCGCTCCCTCCCCAGAGAGGGGGCAGGTGTTACTCCAGACGAGCCAAGACAACCAAATTACTGGCCGTCTGGCACCTCCCGTGGGAAAGCCGGGAGGGAGGGATGCGATGGGAGACATGGAAATTTATGAGCCAGCTCACCACCGAGCTGTATAATATGTCCAAATGGTTTGAGCAAAATACACAAATATTTATATTCATTTGTGATGGAGGCCCATCTATCTATCTATCTATCTATCTATCTATCTATCTATCTATCTATCTATCTAGCTATCTAGCTAGCTATCTAGCTAGCTAGCTAGCCAGCTAGCTAGCTAGCTAGCCAGCTAGCTAGCTAGCCACCTACCTAGCTAGCTAGCTAACTAGCTGCCCGTTTTCCGAAATTGCTTACCTGTTTTCTGAAACTGAGCCATGATTGGTTGTTACCTGAGCTCTGAGCAACTGTGATGTAATTTTCAGTTGACAGAAATTCGCTAAATGACCACCTCATGTGATGGCTAAACACAACTTTAATCAGAATGCCGTGTTTGGACTAGTGGAGGTGCATAAAAAATGTTATTGTAAAGAAAATTTTGCTGTTGACTTCCCCATTAATGATCTCGTCAGGTCTGAATATGGCAGGCATCTTTCAATCAACTTACCTGTTGACATGGACAACCTTCTTCAGAAGGCA
This sequence comes from Hippocampus kuda, assembly GCA_901007745.1. Classification (NCBI taxonomy): domain Eukaryota; kingdom Metazoa; phylum Chordata; class Actinopteri; order Syngnathiformes; family Syngnathidae; genus Hippocampus; species Hippocampus kuda. Next base: position 6,210 of record CAAKHF010023466.1, on the reverse strand, counting down.
TTTACTTCAGGTACCATTTTGCTTTGGACTGACACGTCACAAATTCAGACGACAGCAGTAAAAGAGAAGGCTAAACTCAAGCAAGGCAATTCCCCTGTTTCATAGAAGTTTTATTTTTTGTTTTTTTAGAGGCCACCCAGAAGTTTGCATGACGTCATGATGAACAGGTCAATATAAGGGCTAACCAAAATGGTGCCTGCAGGTGCCAGGTAGCCCCCAAGGATCACATGAGGAGCCTGCAGCCTGTTCTAAAATTCGCTCACCAGATATCTACTTTTGAGTTGCTATTCTGAAAAAAAAAAGAGTAATTGGAGCAATCTGATTGCATGATTGCATGGTTCAAAAGTGTGATGATTTTGCAGATTTAAGGACACAAATGCGTTTCTGGCCATGATTTTTACTTTAAGTAAAGATGTTAGTTCACATCATTACAACATCGCTTCGATTAAACAATATTATAGGATGACAAATCCAAAAGAATTTTGTGTTGCAGTGACATGTTGAGAGTGAAAGCCTGGCTTTCACTATTTACTTAGGTAATTAACGTAACGTATTAATTGTCATACAGGTTAGCCGAAAATATTTGCTGTACAGTTAATGGTACTCTGACTTACTTAGTGAATTGTGACCATGCTTATAACTCACAGCACTCACATCTTAAATCAACTTTTCCCCATTTAAATGAATAGAAATGGCAATAATCTGTTCCGGCCCCACTTTCTTCTGATGTGTGCACCTTGGCCAGCAGGGGCCAGTATAATACAAACATGCAGATACACACAAAGAAGAGCTTCACAAGTAATAAAATAGTTTGTTTGGTTTTTTTTGCAGGGAATAAATAATATATGACTGAATTGTTAGATTGCCTGGCTGCATGTGTTGCTGCACTGTTTGTGATCTCTGACCACCACTCCGCGGACCAGTACCAGGCCGAATTCAGACAGACCCCGCCCGCCGCCTCCCGCCCCACCTCAACAAAAATAAATAAATAAAAATTGGGAATGGAGGGTCATCATTGCAGTAAAACAAACCTGTTGAGTAATTTGAACTTGGAGCACCCAAGCGATGAAGTGGAAAGCATGAAAATATGAGCGGCGCTTGCACAGCCTGCCCATATAAACATGAGCCATTTACTCTCGAAAAATCTTTGCTGTCAGTATCAATGCTTTAAAAATTGCATTGTTTAAAAAAAAACAAAAAAAAAAAACAAAATGTAAAGTCGATTTTGATCGACACCCCCACCACACCAACCACTACACACACCCACACGCCCGCCCCAAGACTCCCCCGATCGGCAAATTGTTGACAGTCTGCGGAGAGCATGTACTTGTCTTAACACGTCTGTGGCACATGAAAAGGTTGGGGAGCACTGGCTTAAACGGCTACAACACGGCAAATCAATGCGCATCATGGAGTTTGACAATGTGAAATTCTCTTTGTTGATGTTGACTTTGACACTTACCTTCAAACCTTATTTCAAAAGCACTGTTCACTATCTGCGGATAGTTGTAATGTTAAGTTGAATTCACTGCCACTGGTTCCACCAGAGGTCAACCGGTGTTCTGGAATGGATTGGCTTCCACCACCTCTGAAGTTCCACTGTAATATGATTCAAGTGCAACTCCTTGCAAAACCTTAACTAAAAGAAAATGAATGACCACATGGACAGATTTTTGCTCTTCTATGCAAAACCAAAACAAGCTGTGAACTTGTGGCATCGCTTGGACTTGTTCTCAAGTCTACTCAAAGGCTCTGTCCATCTGTACACTTCCATTAAAGCACCACAAGGCCATTTGTTCGCAACCCCCCCCGCCCCCGTCTCGAAAGCTGTGCTAGCATCAGCTTCCTTCAATTTATTCCTTACCCCATAACCCCCACCGCTCTGCCCCCTGTCCTCCCTCCGTTCCCTCCCCTCCATCCCCCAAACTGCTGAGGGCGCTGAACAGCCTGGCTGATAGTATGACTGCTGCTGCTGCTGCTGCTGTGTGTACAGTATGTGTTTGTGTGTGTGACTTGTGTGTGTGAGGGGGAGAGAGAGAGAGAGAGAGAGAGAGAGAGAGAGAGAGAGAAGAGAAAAAGCGAGAGTCACATTACACACAAACACACACACACACACACACACACACACACACACACACACACACACACGACAAACGACACAGCGGGCTTATGTAATGGTGGAGGATGAGGAGCAACCATATGTCAGGAAGTGTGCAGCCTGCAATAGACGGTACAGCCGCCATCATCATCCTCTTCATCACTTGGGCGTGCTCCGGATTCGCTCCATGCCAGCATGCACGTGGCGTTCCACTCGCACCCGTTTAATTCAGAGAAGTGGCACGCTTTGTGCAAATTGGACAGGGACAGTGTGACAACAAACAGCCATATGTTCACAACGCTGGAGAGCTGTCATTTTTTTTTTTTTTTTGCCTCGCTGGCCATTAAAATACTTCGCACCGCATGGATGTTCAAAGCGCACATGCGAACACCTGATGGAGTCGGTTGTTTTGTCGGAGATTCCCCCTCCGATGAAGAGTGCTTGAGCAGCATAGGTACACAAAGTACAAAGCCTTGGTCCATGTGTTGAAATGCAGCCCTCGGGATGGGTCGTATTATCCGGGCCTACTTCACCAGCCGGGTCCCGAAGCCCGAGCTGGCTCGTGGCCCTTTGTCTCCAAACAGATGGGAATGGGCAGAGCAGAGAAATGGAGAATCAGACAGCGAGAGTGTGTGTGTGCGTGTGTGTGTGTGTGTGTGTGTGTGTGTGTGTGTGTGTGTGTGTGTGGGGTGTGTGTGTGTGTGTGTGTGTGCGCGTGCGTGTGAGTGTGTGTGTGTGTGTGTGTGTGTGTGTGTGTGTGTGTGTGTGTGTGTGTGTGTGTGGGGGTGTGTGTGTGTGTGTGTGTGTGTGTGTGTGTGTGTGTGTGTGTGTTGGGCGGATGGGGGGCGTCGGGCGAGGGACGGGAAGGGGGTTGAGAAAGGGCCAGTCTGTTCTCATTAAGTGCTGTATTGAAGACCCCTCCCAACACATGCACACACACAATGCGTCAGCAGCCGCGGATGGTTCCCTTCTCATTCAGACTCACGCTCGGACCATCTGTACTGGGGCTTGTCATGAGGTGTGTGTGCATACATTAGAGGCCTCGGAACCACCGGGCTCAATCTGGACACTTACAATCATGACATTTCCATTTGCTTAAGATCTTTGAAATCCAATTGTTGTAGATGTGTCATTGTGTGTGACAAGGTGACTTTAATCAGCGTCCTGGTACCCCCCCCCCTTTTTTATGGACCATCGAGGTCCAAAAATAATCAATAAATTATTATGTCATCGACATTTGGGAACCAATTACTTCTCCCAACCTTAGTCAATTGATAGCTCTGATATGATTGTGACTCATCATCATGTAACTCTGACAACATAAGTGCAGTTTTTTTTTACACTCTTATCTTCTATAAAGTTGCACAGATAAGGCAAGGTGACCTCAGCAAAATATTTATGGTGTCTCAAATCAACATTACCCATTGAAATAAATGGAAATGCCATTAATCAGTTCTACCCCCTCCCATAATGTTAGTGCTTCTTTTTTTAAATAGCACTCTATAATGCTGTCCAGTAATCACTCATTTATCACTCGGGTTACATTCCAAAAAGAAACCATAATAAGTGAAATCCGTGAAGTACTCATCTTTATTATTACAATTAATACATATACAGTACAATAGAATATTGCATTGAATGCAACCAAAGATTAAGCCTTTTTTCATGCTCAAGCATTAAGATATATATATATCTATATCTATATCTATATATATATAGATATAGATATAGATATAGATATAGATATAGATATAGATATAGATATAGATATAGATATAGATATAGATATATATACATGTATATAAACTTTTTTATAAACAACTGACAGTTTTTAGAAATACAGTACACAACATTTCGTTGACATTGTGGGCTTTGTCATGGAGAAAATTTGGCAAGCTGTACAGCAATGAGGCGCGGAGACTGTTGACTTTAGTCCACAGTTATCCGGTTATATTTTCTGTCAATGTATGTTGCTCCACCATCTGTATTCAAAGATAAATTGCTCCTAAAACGACTATCTCAAATTTGCACTGCATGTCAACAAAAACGAAGCAATATTGCATATACATAATGTTCCTAAAATGTTGCGTGGTCCCGTCCCTTCCGATCATGATTCGGCCGATTTTGTGAAACTGAAGTACTGTAAATTTAGAGTATTTTTTTATGAATATTTGTTGTGTTTTGTTGACAAAGGGGTGTTGTTTATTCGTTCTCAAGAGCATCCCAGCCATTCGATGTATTGTCATTCTTCATTCATATCAGTGCAAAGTGCATAATCAATATATGTTTATGATCCCATCTTTGAGCCATATACGTATCAGCACCTGCATCATGTGTGCGTGGGCTTATAAAGACATCTCTTCCCACTTTATCTTCATTTTTACACACGATCATTTTCTCTTCCTATTTACCCAAAAAGCCCAAACTCATAAACTGTGTATCTTTGGGGAGGGATCCATCCATCTTCTGGACACCAAATTCAATTCATCGGGGAGTGTGGTGGGGGGTTGAGAGGTATGGCACCTCGCCTTCTCAATCGCGGCCATCTGCACGTGCTTTCCACTTTGAATGAACACAATAAGTGGCAGCGCGTGCTTCTGACCCAACATGCATTGGAATCAATCGTGCATATTGATATGGGCCAAAAGGAAGTAAACAAACTTTTCTACAGGTACTGTGAATAGTGTCAATTATTTTGGGGGGAACAAACAAGTAAACAAACAAACGAGGTGGATTTAAAAAAAGCAATATTGGACCGGTACCGAAGAAATGGAGAAAGGCAGAATAGTATAGCGGCATTCAGCATTAAATAAATAAATACATAAATAAATAAATGACAGAAATTTTTAAAAGTGAGTCTCAGGGAAGTTAGGACGGCAGAAAGGAAAAAAATCATGTATGAGGTGGAAGGAATGTGGTCAGAAAAGAAGGCGGACAAATAGGCTTGAGCAAAGGAAAGAAAGGTTTGTTTTTTTTTTTTAAAGTGGGACTGGGGTCAAGCACGGAGGCAGAAAATCAACTTTAAGCTAATGAAGGAAGGATGCAAAGTGAAAAAAAGAAGCTCTGATGGAAGGAAGCCAGAAAGGAAGATAGGAGAGAAGGAATGAAAGAGGAAAAATCATGTCTGAGGTGGCCAGAAGGAAGAAAGGAAGGAAAGAAGGAAGGCTGAAAAGCAGGTTAAAGCAAAGGATGGAACAAAGGAAATTTTAAAAAAGTGGCTCTGAAGGGAAGGAATAAAGAAACAAAGGCAGAAAGGACGGTAGGAGAGAAGGAATAAGATCAGAAAGGAAAGGATAAAAAAAACATTCCTGAGGTGGAGGGAAGGACAGCGGAAAACAAGATTTTAATGACAGAAGGAAGGAGAAAGGACGCACAAATGCAAAAAGCAACTCTGGTGAAAGAAAGAAAGTAGGTCAGGAAGGAAAAGAAGAAACTGTATTTGTAATGAAATGATTTTTGATGCACACATTTGAATCCACCGAAACTTTCTGATGTCAACTGGAAGGACTCGTTGAAAACGTGAAATCATGCACGTCAGAACTGAGTGGCGAGAGGTCAAATCGCCAACGTTGTAATAGACAAACTCGACCACATGATGGCGCACTAATCTTTCACAAAAAGGAGACGCCGCAACGGTCTTGTTCTTGACAAGACCAAGTATTCACTTGTTTCTTATCAAATCCACGCATTCCGTTGGGAATGATTTGAATGCGCCTAATGTATCAATGCGGGTGCAAAATCACCTTTCCAAATGTGATAAATATGACTGGATAATAAGAAAAATAATTGATTATAATTATAGTTGCGAGTCGCACCATCCCCATCAATGACAGAGTATTGGCTTTATTTGAGTCTGCGAGGGAATGGAGAGGGGTCATACTAAAGTCATGACCTCTATTGTGTTCTGGAGGGCATCGGTTCTAAGGCGATGTGTGTGTTTGGCGGAGGGGGGGGGTTGAAAGGAGGACAAAAATATTGATTTATACACATCAGCCACCTCATCGCTGGGGGCAGCTGTTGCTTCTTAAATGTGTGTGTGTGTGTGTGTGTGTGTGTGTGTGTGTGTGTGCATGTGTGACTGATAGATTGCTGAGTAACCAGACAACATTTCA
>CAAKHF010023458.1:0-13382 GCA_901007745.1 Hippocampus kuda | reverse complement strand
GCTAACGCAACAACTGACAGTTCATTGCCGAAAGTCAGGTTGAGTCGACAGGATGGATATTCGACAGTTTTTTAGAAAGGTAAATGAAGTATTCAATTCATCCATGCTGGTAAAACTAGTGACTATAGTCCGCTAAAATATCTCCAGTAACAGCAGAAACTGCACTGAAACAAGTGTTCCCTTTTGGATAAATTAAGGGGGTGCTTAATAAAAATTAAGCACCATATTATGATTAAATACATAAATAATCATTACACCAACTCTTTGAGGCAACACCTATTGAGATTTTGGCCTATATAAAATAAATAAATAAATATAAAATAAATACATTTATTTATTTGATAGGAATCAGGCCAAAGACGCACAGAGAGTGAGCTGGGGGGGCTCTGCTGGACAGGTGAGTCTATCAGATCTCAAGGCTAATTTTACTTGCGAGGCTGTTCCCAAAATGCAATCGGAGCTTACAGTAAGATTGAACTTTTGAACTCTTTATAATTTCTATTATCTAGTCCAGTTAAAGTCCAGGGGAGGAAGCCCCATCATAGTAAAGAGGATACTAATGTGATGTGTGTAGTTCTTCATAGCCTCTTCATTTTGCTCTCAAAGTGCACGGAATTGATGGATTTTTAATACAAAGTAGAAAAAAATTTCTCCCAGGGGGGCATGCCCCCGGAACCCCCGAAAGGGGCTGTGTTACTCTTGGGGCTAAGCCCCCCTTGTTCTTGAAACCTAGTGACGCCCCTGCTTGAAGGACAAGCACTAAGCACCCTGAACTCAAAGAACGCAGATAGGCCTACCGTAATTGCTCGATGATAATCTGCTACTCTTTTCCATTTCAACCCTGCGGATTTAAATGCAATGCGCTTTATTTATTCATTTTTATTGACGAGCTTTATGTCGCCAACAGAGTTACAGATTCTCTCTTCACATTTGACCAATGCAATTACTGAATATGTCAAACTGGACCAATTAAACCGTCAAATTTCGCCCTCGTACTGAATATTCATGTTATTCCGTTTAAACGGCTTGAATGACCAAAACAGTCCGCATGCAAAGCATGAAGCATGACAGTAATGCTTGTAAGAGCAACTACTACAACTATGTGTCCTGTCGTGCTGGCTTTCCTTAGCAATAATAACAGCATGAATCTCCAAAGTGCATGCACGGCATTGCTCTGAAGCAACGAGCTGTGTTCATTAGTGTTTGGGGGGAAAAAAAATTGTCAGCGTTGTTTAAGGCAGTGATTCTCAACCTTTGCTGAGCCAAGGCCAAAGCACATATACAGTATTAAGTTTGTAAATCTCGCGGCACAACACCAAATAAAAATCTCACAAAAAGTCACATATCCATGATATGCTTTCTCCTATCTAATAAAAGACCATTTATTTGTTCTGAACGTCACTATAAGTGGCATACATCAATAAACAATGATAAATCACTTGTTATAAATAAATATTTTTTTGATCTTTTAAGTGACATTTGACAGTTTCCTGCGGCACACAGTTGGAGCACTCAAGTACACTAACGTGACACTGGTTGAGAACCACTTCTTTATCGTTGTTTTAGAAAATCCATTATGGGTGAGCTCTTTCTTCACATTTTTATAACATGCAGACCTGTGGCTAATAAAACAAAATGGCCAATATTTGTACATGTTTGTTTTTTTATGTTTGCTTGAGCAATATTACATTTTAGCCATATTGCACAGTGCTAAATAAATATGCCAAATACTCGAAAGATGCTTAAAGGCTTGAAAACATATCAAAAAATGTCGAAATAAATGTTGGGACTGGTACCGATACCAAAATGTTCAGTTCGGTGTTCAGTTTGTCTGTTAGCTTGTTTCCTTGCCCTTGGAATGGGGTGAAGTGACGCAATGACCATCCAATTCCAGGGAATGTTCAATAAAACGAGTCTGTTGTGGACACATTCAACCTTTTGGCATCGTTGGACCTATTTTATCAGCCACATAAACCTGTTTATTGTCCCAGCCATTACAGCAGTGATGCATTTCAGGGTTCTTTTTGGGACGTTCCCCATCAGATGTGCCTGATGTAGCCTTGGCAGGGATCCCAGCACCAATCGCACACTCTTGTACCCTCATACCCTTCCTTGCCGCACAACCATCCGTTCGAATCGTTCTGCCCTCTCTACACATCACATAAGCCTCTGAGCTTTTTACACCCGCACTCATTTAACATTCAAACATGTGGTTATAGCATCTGTGGCTTTAATTTCAAGCGTAAGGCATTTAAAGTGTATCGAGAGCTGCACATTTTATTTTACATACAATACGATTGCTGGCTGTCAGGCAGGGGAAAGCATTAAACAGCTGAAACCAACAAGAAAAATCCTAAGAAATAGTTTTTACAACTTTCCTTCAATGAAGACTGCTGGGACCAAAATTGCACAAGGTAACAATGGCTCAATTTTCCCATGTCAAATCATTCATCTGTTACCTTATGTGAACATGTGAGAGCAAAAAAAGTAAACAATTCTTTTTCTTTTTTTTCCTTTAGCTTGATCAATAACTTCAAGCAACAGATTGTCATTATATCTGCCCCCCACCGCCAAAAATATATATTTTTCATCATACTTAGCTTCTTATAAGTGGTGCTGCCATCGCGACCCTCTATTACCCGCTTCATGCTGCCTTCCACAAAACTCTGGCACACTGTCAAATGTCAATTAAAATGAGATATTTCTAAATTCACAGGCGTCTACAAGGCACATTTAGTACGACATTACTGGACAAGCCTGGATGCATCTACAAATTATGCGATCTAGCTAGTTGGTCACTAGCTAGCTCGTTGGTACTGAGCTCACGAACTGGTGTTTGTTGGTTAAAAACTTAACTTATGTGTCGATCCATCCATTTTCTGATCCGCTTTATCCTCACAAGGGTCACGGGGGGTGCTGGAACCTATCCCAGCTGACTCCGGGCGTAGGCGGGGGACACCCTGAACTGGTTGCCAGCCAATTGCAGGGCACACAGAGTCAAACAACCATCCGCGCTCACACTCACATCTAGGGACAATTTCGAGTGTCCAATCAGCATGCCATGCATGTTTTTGGAATGTGGGAGGAAACTGGAGTACCCGGAGAAAACCCACGCAGGCATGGGAAAAACATGCAAAGTCCACACATGAAGGCCGGAGCCGGTATCGAACCCACGACCTCTGCACTGTGAGGTAGATGTGCTCACAACTCGCCCACCGGGCCGCCCTAACGAGTGTGTTATGAAGCAAATTGCTTTGTTTGTTGTTTGGCTGGTCGAGAATTTATTTGAGATTTTGTTAGCACTTGCTTTACTGACTAGTGTTTGGTAGTGAGAGACACACACAATGATCCGACACCGACCGGTCGGGCAGGGAGTCCTCCTAACCAAACACTAACTAATGACACAATGACCAACAGGTGTGCCACTGCAGGAGGAGCTCCACAGTGCCACCTGTAGGTCACAAACAGGACCACCCTAACAATCAATGGTGGCATGAAGTCTTTGCAACAAATCAAGGGAGTCGCAGAGCATAGCACGCCGTCGACTTTTATCTGGTTCATTTTGTCCTCCCATAGGCTGATGGCCGTGTTATCCCTCCGTGAGTGTGTCACTGCTTAATCACTCTAAAGGGGTATGATGTCTGTCTGCTAGAGTCGGCTGAAGTGAGATGTCTGATAGCTGCTTTTATTTCCTCATCAGGGACACAACGGGGTAAGTCTGGTCCTCCAAATCAGTGGGAGCTGAGGAAATACTTGGTGGCAGCACTTCCTTTGACATGTTATCGGAGCTTCGGTATTATTGTGACTTGTCAGGTTTAGGGTAATTCTCCTTATCTTTGTTCTTAGTGGTGGTTAGCTGGCCATCCAGGTCTTCACACCAGGATTCATACTTCAGCCATTGGACATAGAGAGTGTTGTTATTGCTGCACAGAGTGAATATGCATATGTGAAACTCAGCTCGCTGCTCTGGGGGTAGCTTACTGATTAAGTCAAGTCAAGTCAAGTACAACTTTATTGTCAAATGTGCAGCACAGATGAAATTTCTTCCGTTTCAACACAACATGCAACAAGAGGAGCCGCTGCGGGTCCCCACGCCGCCATCAAAAGAAAAGTTAACATAAAATGACAAAATAATACAAGACAACACATAAGACACAGACAATCGTGCAATCTGAACCACTTTCCTGCATACACTTTGTTGTGTGAAGCAGTTATAGAAGAAAGAGGAGTGAATCAAAGTGTCCTTTTCACCAGTGGATCAAAGGTGTCATGCTGAAAATGTGCACACGTCTGCTACAAGCTAAGTTTTCAAAGCAACAAGAAGCTGTAGCATCCATTAACGAAAAAGAGATTGGCTCTCTTCTCCTGTGCCATGTAAATCCGCTTCAATTCCAAGCTCCCAGTTCCACATACGCATCGGCACTCTGCGCTGACGCTCCTTTCTTCTCATCGTCGGCTCCTCAAGCCATGCATCCATCCAGCCGCAGACTGTCCATCAGCACCGACCTTTCCGCTGAACAAAGCGGGACTGTGAAAATGCTGCCCATCACAGGCGCAAGACACAAGCGCCCGGGGCTGTCCAGCAACGACAGTCAAATGGTGCCGACATTCCTCCCAATCAAAATCAGTGCTGGTACACGCGTGCTGCCGAAAAGGCGCAACCACCAAGCACAGATTCTTCTTCTTTGACGAATGTCGTGGCCAAAAATGCCGAAAACAGTCCATATCAGGTCCACATGGCATAACAACAGCACCATGTGACAAAACAAAAGACAAAAACAACAAAAAACAACCAAAAAAACGCAAGGCTCTTGAAGAGCACTTGCCGACGGCTGCCTACTCGGGCGCCATCAAGCCAGGTTGCTCAATTTTCTCAATTAAGTGGGCGACGTGAGATGCGCCTGTAGCTCTACTTCTGGCATCCCAGATTCCCATTCTTTAACAATGCCATTGGGGAATTGCGGATCAAACAAACATTGAATGAGAATAAACAAAAAAATAAATAGATATATCTCAACAGCTCTGATTGTTAGCTGCAATTGCAGACTGCTGACCGGCAACAACTTGCTGCGATGCAGGTCATGCACCACCTTAGGTTACAGGTGGGCACCTTTTTTAATTTATTAATTTTCAGATAGTTCTTTTGTGAATGTGAAAACTGACAGGATGCTTCATGTACAATGTACACACAACACAAATATATAACACGTACACACAGAGACACAAATCTTTTTTTTTTTTTCCCATTTACCCCTACACTCCTTGGTCGACTGGTGCGAAGTCGACCGCGGTCGCCAAGTTGGGCACTCCTGTTGTAGAGGTCTGTCAACCAGAACAACCCCACGACATCAAGAGTCTTTTGGCAATCTGGCCATACCACACCAAGCAGTCTTTTATCCACCTCGGTGACTTCATCACCAGAGATAGGAGATTGGAAAGTCCACCTCAAAAGTCTCCAAACTCTGCTCGCTCAATGAAAGGCTTGTTGGTGGAATTGAGGTCTCGAAGGGTTTTTTTTCCACAACGTCCCGAATCGAGGTCAGCAGCATTCCACACAGTGTTAATGGTGCACTTCTTCCCCCTCCTGAGACACCGGATGGTTGACCACAATTTCCTCGAAAGAGTGCAGAAGTCATTTTCCATGGCCTCACCAAACTCCTCCCATGCATGCGGTTTTGCCTCGACGACCACCGAAGTTGAATTCCCTTGGCCAGCGGGTATCTATCAGATGCCTCAGAAGTCTCACAGGTCAAAAAGGCCCAATAGGACTCCTTCAGCTTTATGCATTACGCATCTTAAATCCCATTGGGGCCCTGTGGTAGTTACACACTCGCGGGTGCCTTCACAATCAAACACGAAGCAGTCCGCCTGTGCAGGCTTGTGGAGGTGATTTCTTGTTTCAGTGAATAGTTCAGAAAGTGTACACTTGCATTAACTACGGTTTAGCTTGTATGCTGCAGAGGACCACACATATGAAATGGTAGAGAGGATGGGACGGATCTGTGCGAACTCTGAGTCATTTCACGTCCACACTTGACTTGTGGTGAGTGTGGGCAGGCTGCGAGGGGTGATTTTTGCATGCCATCAGTGTCTGCAGAAGGCTGTCGCTTCTTGTTATTCTCCACTCTTCATGTGGTAGTCCTTTAGAGGCAACGTATTTTGCTTTCACATTTCTAAAGAGTTCCCTGGTGTCTTGTTAACATGTCTGTCGCATTGTTTTCATCAAAATAGCCCATGGATCAGGAATTCTTCACATATTTACATCATATTTCTTGCTAGAATGAAATTGGCTCATTTTAGGGTTGGATCTGTCAGCCCTTGACCTTCCAACTTCTGGGCCTAAAACTACAAAGTCTTTTTTTCTGCACAAACCCACTATTGGCTAAGATAAGCATACCAACACACGCGCTTCAAGTGAGCACCCTCTTCAAGTACTTTCACAGTTGGTTCAAATCGTATCTTAAATGACGCAATGATACAAACTTCTCTTAATTCTTCACAATTCCAAACCTTGCGATTCCAAACCTTGCTTGTGACTTAAGTGTGTTCCTGCTTGTATTATGAATGTGTAGTGCAAGATATGTAGTTTGAAGCATATGTGTGCATTATACAGTATTATAATGACTGGATGGGATGATAATGACTTCTCAGCCATGTTGTTTGGTTACGATGGTGTGAAAGTAATGATGATGATTGACATTGGCTGTAAGAATCAAACATTCTTTTCTAAAGGCCAATCCATGTAGAGTTTACATTCAAATCAATTGTAAATCTGTTTATATGAATGAATTGTAATAGAGTATCAAGGGATCTAAGCATACTGCATCCATGCGAAAATGACAGGGAAGTCACAGGTATCACATTTTCCCCCTTGTGAGGTTGCCAGAGAGTGACCTCCAGAGAACCAACTATTTGGAGACAAGACATTAAAAAGTCTCTTTCCCATAATGTGCCCCCTTTCATATCCTCCTCTATATTTCCCACCAGAATCCCACTCTTATTTTTTTGTTTTAATGACGCAAATTGTGCCACGTTTAGCGGGTTCTGGACCCAAAGGGCTCATAGCAAGCCATAAGGATGATCCAAACAGGCTCGTAAAATGAATGATATGAGGAAAAAGGCGCTTGTGGATTTTTGCCAGGTCGCTGTGAAAATGCAGTTTTTCCACAGCGCTAAATGCCATGGAATTAAACGGCTCGGTCACAGCGAAAAGGCCATGCCGCCCCTCCGACGAGTTCATCAGTTATGAGCCCCAAATAATGACTGCATTAATAACTGCTGTCAAAATGGCATCCATTGATTGCCATTGAAAAGTGCAGCTGATCTAACTTGTTGTTTACATTCCACTGCCCGCGTGTGAAACATAATGGGCTTCACGTTTCACACGACTTGACTGTGAAAAGATCATGATGGTCAAACACTTCTACTGAACCATGCCACAAATGTTAATATAAATACCACACCGGATGTTAACTGGTGTTTTAATTTGCTTTCAGCAACTCATCAAATAAGCACATTTTCTAAATGGTCTGTTTGTAGTTCACTTACTTGGAATAAACACATACCGACAATCAGAAAACTGCTTTTCATAGATTGTGTTGTTCATCTAGGAATGTACCTTAAGTCCGTGTTTGTCAGCGCACCGTGGCAGATAATTATGAATGTTCACTACTCATCCGGGATAGAGACACATACCAGTAATCTGGCCAAAATTGAGTGTTTTCCTTCCACTGCGATCACAGTCAGAAAAGGCTCAATTGTTGAATGTTTCTAAAAGATTATATAAATTGTGGAGTGGGTTGAGAGTGACTTTTCCTCCACGATCTGCTTGGAAAACATTCTGGACCGATGATCGTACACAATAAACTTGTTGAATATTACTGATGTCAAACCTTAAAAATAGTTAAAAAATCCCAACAAAACGATAAAAGATTGAGGCATTTTACCTCCCTTACAAGAACAATCATCAAAGGCCCAAATAACAAATGAAACCACAAAATAAAGAGGTGCAAGTAAAGCATGTTCAATTATTTCAGTGAAAATCATGACTTTCACATTACTGTAAGTGGTCGAGAAGTAACTGTTTATCGTACGAGCCACAGTCATGGCGTCATGAAATAATACAACAATCTTGCACACACATTCAGAATACAAGCAGGAACAAACCTAAATAAAAAAAGTGACATTTATCATTGGGATGAATCAAGCATTTTTTTTTGTGTGTGTTGTGTTGCTCTTTAGTTATGATTTGAACAAATGAGCCATTGATAAAAGAATGCAAAATGGCGTCGGCCATCAGTGACAATCAAACACTCTGATTGACTGTTAGCTAACAAATCCGTGCATGAGATTATGGACAATGGGCAAAGCCACTGCAAAGAAAATCGCATCATCTATTCGATTAAGCTCAGCAAAATGTTGCTTTTTATTTTGACTTGTTCCTGCTTGATTATAAGTCTGATGGACATTATTATGGCGAGGTGTGAATTTTATTTCCTGAAATCCTGTCTGTGGATGGGATGATAAAGAATTCCCGACGCATGCACGACCACCTCTGGTCAAACCTCACTGAGGTGTTATGTCATCCTGGCCACCCCCAAAGAAAAATATCTGGCTATGCTGCTGTCAAAGTCAACAATGGCCCAATTATCAGATGTCTCTAAAATATTACCCTGATGCAATAAGTGGACATCATAAATAAATACACAATTCTACTCAACTGAGCCAAAACAAAAAGTTATTGATGGGGAAAAATCAGACGATGACCCAGCAATGATTAGATTTGATTATTTACTGGAATGTGCCCCGCTGCCCCTTTTACGTTTCCATTTTTTAAGTTCAGCCGTGTAAGTCTGTTAGGAGACAACCGGGAGTTTTCATTCATTCATTCATCTACCGAACCGCTTTATCCTCACTAGGGTCGCGGGGGGTGCTGGAGCCTATCCCAGCTGTCTTCGGGCAGTAGGCGGGGGACACCCCGAATTGGTTGCCAGCCAATCGCAGGGCACACAGAGACAAACAACCATGCACACTCACGCTCACACCTAGGGACAATTTAGAGCGTTCAATCCGCCTGCCATGCATGTTTTTGGAATGTGGGAGGAAACCGGAGCACCCGGAGAAAACCCACGCAAGCCCGGGGAGAACAAGCAAACTCCACACAGGGAGGCCGGAGCTGGAATTGAACCCGGTACCTCTGCACTGTGAAGTCGACGTGCTAACCACTGGACTACCGGGCCGCACAACCGGGAGTTTTAATAGAAAATTGTATGACACCGTCCTTTTAAATCACACAGTGGCTTCTAATTTATTGCCGCGGGATGAATTGTTTGAACTGATGAGATGGAGCCGCACGCAGGGCTTGTTTATGTCCTCCTACTTCAGCAAATGCTTCGCACAGTCAGGCAGCTGAAGTGTAATTAATTAGTGTTAATATTTAATGGCTTGCAAAATAGAAATCACACTGCACTCGCATGATTTGTCTTTGCAACCACACCAATAACACAGTTCTTGTGGGATGACAGTAATTCATGTTTTTATATGGGGCTTGAATTTTAAAATGGATTTTTTTGTTTTTTGCTATTTTCTGCCTCTTTTCCCCTTCTGAGGATTATGTCCGATTATACAGTGTTGACCATTTAAATCCCCTGGGTTTGCACTCCAGATGAAATCATGCAAACAATTGTGTCATATTTGTCACTGGCGTTGTTTTAATGCAACGACGGGCATTGTAATCAGTAAGATGAGTTACATCCATCCATCTTCAATACCTCCTATCCCCACAAGGGATGTGGTTGTGCTAGAGCAGGGGTGTCAAATTCATTTTTGTCGCAGGCCGCATTTCTGTTACTGTTTCCCCTGGAGGGCCGTTATGACTGAGAGCATATAAAGAAGAACGGTTTATTCCACTGTTGTTGAAGTTACTGTCATGAGGGGTTTCGTAACAAGAAAATGCTTACACTACAGTGTCTCTCATTTAGTACATCTAAGAATTTGACCTTTGTGGAAGACATTTTAGCAAGCATCATGGAAGTCGACATGTTTGATTGGCTTTCGCGGGCCACAGAAAATGATGTGGCGGGCCAGATCTGACCCCTGGGCCTTGAGTTTGACACCTGTGTGCTAGAGATAACATTGACAAGCTGGCCGCTGTAGTAACTGCTGTCCCTAAAAGGGTTTATGAAGATAACATGCATGCATTTTGGAATGAGGGACAAAGTACCGGGAAAAGCCCAAGCCCAAATTCAAAGCCCCAACCTCTGAACTGTGAGGCGGATGTGCAAACCACTCACTTTCATGGCGCAGATTTATGTCCATTTACCACTAAAATGTAATTAATTAATTAGAAAAGGACAGTACATTTTTAATATTTTTAATTCTATAATTGTTCTACTACTTTTTCATTCTTTGTGTTGCAATATTTATGTACTTTTTGAGATGATGGTCTATTTGTTTTTTTCTAGAACCATCTTCTGAAAAATACAGCTTTTCTCAAATTTCTGTATTCTATTCAAAGCGAATCTTCATATGTTTGTAATATGTTATTGAGATGATTTTATAAAATAATTATCTTTGGGGGGTTTTCTTTGTTTCTTTGAGTATTTTGATGTTTCTGTCAAATTGTAATGCAAAGCTGAGCCATTCTAAAACTTGATTAGTCTTTGTTTTTAGTGCATGTTTTTATTTATATCGTATTTATATAATTTGTTTATTTTATTTTAAAAAAACGTACAGATAGCATAAAACTTCACTGTTCTGTGTATATTGACATTTTATACAAAAGGCTTATTTTTATTTTTATTTTTCAATACAATTTTCATGATTTTATTTTGAAAAATGCAGAGCTATTCTGTAACTTTTTCAGCAATAAATTATATTTTGATTGGTATTTCTTCCTTGTTGCTATGATATTATATATGTTTTGATTTTTTTTTCTTTTCTCATTGGTATTTCTTCATTGTATACATTATTTTAAACGTTGCCCGGTTTCATCCCATGTTCCAACATGCATGAAGAATTTAAATTGTCCCTCGGTATGAATGTGGGTGTGAATGCTCGTGCAATCCTAGTGAAGTTCCACAATTCAGAAAATGAATGAATGAATGTTTCTATCATTGTAAACCTTTCTTATGTGTGCTATTATTCCGCATTTCTTTGTTTTATTACTTTGAATTTATGAATACATTGAGGCATTTGTTCTCAGCCTGAAACAAAGAAGTGGTACCTCCCCATAGCTATGTAAAATAACAGAGTGGAGCAGCTCCTGCCATTGCGTTGCGGTAAAGAAAATGTTAAATTGGAAACATTCATTCAGATCTGTCACTGCCTGTGCTGATATTGCCATCAAGCCATCCCTGTAAAAGAGACTGATGGTCACTGTGAGCACACACATACACCGAATAAGCAGAGGTTAATCAAATGTGATGTCTCTGCCAGACAAGTCATAAATACATTCTATCATTTGATATACGACTACATTAATCTGAGTGAGATGGTTTTTGGCCCACACTCGCCGTATTTATTCATTGCTCTTGTCTCTCGCTTTGGCATATTCTGCAGCATTGTTGCACGAAGGTTCGACTTGTTGTTGGACGCATGTAGAGCTGAAACATTTGTCAGATTGTTCATTAGTTAGGCGGCCAAATCTACTTCACTGTCATAATTATTGAGTGTTCTCTGAATGATCTGCATTTTTTTTCATTCAGAAATGAATGTCTAAAACTGAATTAAAACCCCGCCTCTCTGAACACATGCACTCTCAGAGTAGTGGAGGGACGTCAGGGAATTTCTGAGTGTCCCTTAGGTTTAAATTAGTAGCCTTGCAGGCCATCTCAGCAATAGACTGTCTCGTATTGTTCCTCAGGGCGGCGTGAGGGCGTCAGAGTGAATTTCTGAGCATGCCCTGTGTTGACAGCAGCAAACGAGTTCCAGTTCCAGTTGCATTGAGAAACTTCCACTTCTAACAACAAAAAAGTTTTTTCTTTTTAGTTTAAAATGGCTTACCTTAACTACAACCCTGTGTTGCATTTATGGCTTGATGTAGAATCTTGGTTGGTTATTGCACATTTTGCTGCTGTACAGAGTAAATCCTTCTTGTGACCGCAGGTTAGCGGCTTCAGCTAATGCCGCACAGTTGCCATGATGACTACTCCTTCGTCATCTTCTATTTATTCTTGTAAATCTTCCTCCATTCCCCTTTACTTTTTTTGGGCGATTGGCAATACTCTTGGTGCATGCTATCAAGAAGGTGGCCACGCGCGGTCAAGCAAGACTTCTTCCTCTTCCTCCATTTCTTCTTCTTCTACTGTCTTTTGGCGGTTGATAAATACTTTTGGTGCAGAGAAAGTCAACACTATCAGTGAACAGGGATTCTGGGTGTCGGTCCGAGCTCTACTTTAAATACCATATTTTCCACACTAAAAGGTGCACTGGATTATGAGGCGCACCTTCAATGAATGGCCTATTTTGTCATATTTTTCATATATTGGCCGCACCGCACTATAAGAAACAATCTACAATACATCCACTAGATGGAGCTACGTTCAAGGAAATGCGAACAGAACTGTAGCAACACCACTCGAGTGAAGCGCTCGTCAGCAGTCCATAGTCCGCTTCTCTCTGCTGTGCGCACGTGAGCGTGAGCACGGACGCGCATGGTTCAATCAATCAGCGCCGACGCAACCCATGTCACAGATCAAAGAGGCTTTGAACAAACAAGAACAGCTAAGATAGCTTAGCTGTTGAGTGGCATTGCTACAGAACGATTACATTTCGGTAAAACTTATTTAATAAAGCAGCGACACAGTTCACTTAACCAACAGCAAGTTATAACATTGACTTGTTAACATTGAACTCTCTTGCCGCTGCTCTATTTCCGTGTTCAACTGCCTTAAATTTGAACTCTGTGTTGTCAGCATGTCTCGAGTAAGGAGCCATTTTGTTGTTGACATATTACCGTAATAACCATACACAAGGCGCATCGAACTTTAAGGCGCGCTGTGAGCTTTTAAGAAAATGGGAGGCTTTTAGGTGCACCTTATAGTGCGGAAAATACAATACGGTTTATACAAGTCGCAGGACCAGCCAAACTATGAGAAAGAATGTGACTTGTACTCCGAGAACCTTGTTAATCATTTTAACAGTGTGCATTTAACACGTGTGGGAGGGGTAAAACTAATAACCGAAAATGTGATTTGAACTATGCTGTGTAAATCCAGCCTAACAAGACACAAAATGCCCTTTCTCTCTCTCTCTCTTTCTCTCTCTCTCTCTCTCTCTCTCTCTCTCTCTCTCTCTCACACATACATATATATATATATATATATATATATATATATATATATATATATATATATATATATATATATATATATACAGTATAT
>CAAKHF010023452.1:0-17871 GCA_901007745.1 Hippocampus kuda | reverse complement strand
ATATACTGTTCCCATTTTTTTTTTTCTTGGAACTGTAGTACCTGGACGCAACCATGAATTTGGGGTGAACATTTGATTTTGCTGCCTTCAAATAAACATAACTGGCATAGATGGATGAACGATGAAATATTAAATGTCATGAAATCCAATAAATCATAATCTTCATGAAATGTAAAAAAATCAATTCAAGAATTTAAATTAAAAGAAAAAGAAAGATCATAAGCATTCAATATTATGCCCTTCACAGTGGATGGAGTTGGTTGGAGTGAGAAATCCTGGAAAAAAATAGGTAAAAAAAGGATAAACAATCTGCAAATAGTGCAAATTTGCGGTTGAATATCCAAGAGTTGACTATAAATTTAAGTTGGAATATCATCAATCAGGCGGCCCAGTGGAGTGGTTGGCACGCCGGCCTCACAGTGCAGAGGGTTTGATTCCAACAGAGACGAACAACTTCGATTCACTTTCCATGCATGTTTTTGGAATGTGGGAGTGCCAAGTTGTGTGTGTGTGTGTGATCCACACACACACATACGCACGCATGCACGCACGCACGCACACACACACGCACACGCGCAAACACAAACACACACACACACACACACACACACACACACACACACACACAACACAAACACACACACACACACACACACACACAGTTTAAAAACATTTATTTATTTTTGTCTGATTAGCCAATGGAATTTCAAATAGAATACCCAAATCCATTAATGAAAAGTTCGATAGCTGCAGACTTGCTTGTAACATCTTCTGACCTATTATTATTATTATTAGTAGCAGTGCTATGTGGGCGGCCTGGTAGTCCAGTGGTTAGCACGTCGACTTCACAGTACAGAGGTACCGGGTTCAATTCCAGCTCAGGCCTCCCTGTGTGGAGTTTGCATGTTCTCTCCGGGCCTGCGTGGGTTTTCTCCGGGTCCTCCGGTTTCCTCCCACATTCCAAAAACATGCATGGCAGGCTGATTGAAGGCTCTAATTGTCCCAAGGTGTGAGTGTGGGCGTGCATGGTTGTTTGTCTCTGTGTGCGCTGCGATTGGCTGGTGACCAATTTGGGATGTCCCCCGCCTAATGGCCGAAGACAGCTGAGATAGGCTCCAGCACCCCCCGCGACCCTCGTGAGGATCAAGCGGTTCGGAAGATGAATGAATGAATGAATAGTAGTGCTGTGTGAAGCTGAGATAATCCTGATAGAATGGAGAAAGGGCATGAATAGTTGGTGCTACACTATTTGTTTTTATTTCCAGTCTAAACAACTGTGCTTCTATGTAACCTAATCATTTTGAATGCATTCTCTCAATTCCAAGTAGCTGTTGTTTTAAATCTGTTAAGGTCTTCTCGTCAGGTCGGTTTTTTGGCCATTTAGGAGTTTAATGAACCCAGTGGGAGTGTGCACAAATTCCCGCAATCAAATTTAATACACCCCTTCTCATATATGAAAAGAGGCATTTGAAAAACCACAGGGAGCTATGATAATGACGGATATGACAATTTTTTTTTTTAACCCTCACCTTCTTTTCCCCTCGTTCGTTGTCTGTTACTTCTGCTCTATTCCTCACTGTCTGCTCTCTCGCTAATGGCTGTCCCCAACACTGCTGTTCACTCAGCCAAATGCCACATAGCTGAAACTGAAATATCAACTTGGCACTCAATATGGCGGAGTAAAGATGGGGGAGGCACTGCCGTCTTGTCCTCAGGGAAACTATGTGTGTCTAATTATCACCATGCCAACCTGCTGAGTAAAAGGCCCTTTAATTGATTACCGCATTGTTTTGTCTGATCAAATTTTTCCAAAGCTTGCTATGTTGTTAATGGTGCAATACTCATTTCACTATTTTGAGCATTTAGACATGGTACGTGATTTTGAATGCTAAATACAGTGTAACTCCTCTGCAACGAAATCATGTTTGCAGCAAGAAATTTTTCACAACAGGGGGTTTTTCACTGAAGCAAATTTGATCTCAGATGTAAACACACACACACACACACACACACACACACACACACACACACACACACACACACACACACACAAACCTATGTGTACACGCACACACAATCGTATGTGTACTCTGTATTTTTATTCCAATAGCGCATAAGTATGAGCACACACTTATTTGAAACTTCATATTGTCAGTGAAAAAGGAAAAAAAAATTGCAAAATTTACGATCAGCAGTCACTTTCACTAACATCAATTTCTTAGACAATGTCTTTTATTTTGCTTCCTCCGTCTTTCATTTTGATCACTTTTACCCTCTCTTTCAGCATCAGCTTCTTGTCTTAGCTTCTTGACATCCAAAGGTCCATTTTGGAGCCATTTTAGCAATGCAACGTTCATGCTGCGTCTGAATCTAACAATAACAGATACTTCCTGGACCCGGTGGCTTTTCTTTCCACTATCTCACTGTCTCTAACTCGACCTCCCCTCGATCGCCACCGAGACAGCGTTGCTCATCTGATGTCATGCAATGAACTTTTAAGCCAGCCACGGGACACTTCGGAGTCCTCGATGGCCATAGTTAGCGCGATGGAACTCGCCTTCTCTCTAATTAGCAAATTTAACCCTGCTCAAGGAGGTGGTTTAAAAATTTGCTCCGGAGCAAATGCTCGTTTGCGGGGCAGCACCGATGTAAAATGGTACGTGTGAATGCTACAGGGGTAGACTCGCTACGCATGAGAAGAGTTGATTACATACGGCTAGATTGCGTTGCTTTCGTGCTCTGTTGTACTTCCGTCATCTTTCCTTTTGTCGGAGACTGGACGGTCTCGGAGTTGTTTGTGTAGTTTGTTCCTCTGTTGTGTGTTTACAACCCCCCCATAGAATTGATTTTGTGATTTCCTCTCTTGATTTTCTGTTTGCCGCATTATGTTTGCTTTTCTGAGTGTCATTGAAGTCATCGTTGATTTACGTTTTCGGGGGCGGTCATTGAACGCCTCTCGAGCAGAAGGCACGGAGACCGAGAAGGAGAAGGACGTGCCTGTAGTTGCTTGAGTTAAAAAAATTAATAAAATGTATGTTTTAAAAAGAACCAACACGACAGCTCTTTGTTCGTATTGCACGACCGCAGAAACTGCCATTTAAACGCAAGTGGGGCTGCACCGGGGTAAACACGCTTCGCTTTAGTCAGCAGCTTTTTACGTGTGAACGCTGCAGAAAATTTGCTCCGGTGTAAGATATATCGCAACAAAATATGTCGATGCAGCACCGATGCAAATGTGTGCCGTTTGAAGACCCCTATTGTTTTTTCTTTGTGTCCTACTCGTTTGTCAAATGTCTGTCTCTTATCCAGCAATGAATATACAGACATTACTTCTGTTGGGCCCAATGTGGAAATGCCATAAAAGTGACAAATATCATCATCGAGTAGTATTTTTCCAAACTAAACTAATAAATCCTGTGGTTCTTAACCTTGTTGGAGGTACAGAACCCAACCAGTTCATATGCACATTCACCGAAGCCTTCATTTGTGAAAAATAAAAATATGCTTTTTTACAAACACATTTATTAAAAACAGAAAAAAGTAAACACAATTAGTATAAGTAGAAATGATATGTTTTTTAATTGTGCACAAAATGAACCAGCCAGTGATGGCCAAGCGGGTGTGTCGTAACTAATTGACAAGTTGAGTCAGGTGTGTCTTAACGTCCATGGCAGAGGCTCTGTCAAACCCCTGAAGCTGATTACACTGAAGCCCTCGGGTTCGATCAAACCCAGGTTAAAACCACTGAATTAATCACTACCAATCAAACCACACGTAAAATGAATCCAACCCTTCCTGTAAATCTCTGCTCCAAGAATCACCATTGGTGTGGCATCATTACAGTACAGACATATGCAGTTATATTTTGCTGTCAATCACATGACAATACTTACCAATTAAAAATTATGATTAAAATAGGGCATCAGGTCCGAATATTTTTGGAGGAAGAAAAACGACCTTTATGGTTTCGGTAGAATAGGACTGTTACATCTTCCCAAGAAGCACATTCCCAATGTTTTTGGTGATTTGCGAGTGCAGGATTCCTTCAACAAGTTGATTAAAATGCAGTTTCATTTCACATTTGGTACAATTTCTGATGACTTCAACCTGTGAGGCTAATTCTTCCTGATTCATACACTCGACCTTTTGTTTAATTCTTCTAGCTGGTGAGACAATGCCAATAAATACAATACTGTGGTGGCGCGTTCACTCTGCCATGAGTTGTCTTGCCCCAGAAATTAGTAAGGTTACAATATGTTTTCCATTCCAATTTTAATGTGGCTCAACATTATCCATCCGTTCATTATCTGAGCGGCTTATCTTCACGAGGATCGTGGGCGTGCTGGAGCCTATCCCAGCAGTCTTCAGGCGGATACACCCTGAACTGGTTTCCAGCCAATAGCAGGGCTCAACATTAAGTAACGTTTATCAGATTTAATTAGTAACAGTATTTTGCAAAAAGAGTTTTGCTTCCCTTGTGTGACTGCAGTAATGTGATTATGAAATGTACAAAACAATAACATGCATCTCGCCTAGCTGGGATCTCCGCACCCCAAAACCTCTGATCCCAGAATTGCCCCTATTAACCACTGTAACATTGTGATGATGTTTTTTTAAAAAATATATAAGTATATAATAAATTATTACATTTCTTTAGTAGTGTAAAATCCTTCACATACTGCATAAACTGTGGTTGTCAATGTGTGCCCTGTGATTGGCTGGCAATGAGTTCAGGGTGTCTCCCGTCTACTGCCCGAATACAGCTGAGATAGATTCCAGCACGCTCATGACCCTCATGAGGATTAGCAGATCAGGAAATGGATTGATGGATGGATGGATACTACATACTGGACACACATATACATTTACAACACTTATTTCTTATACACATAATGTCAAGGCTCAAAATAAGCGCTTTCGCATTCCAGTTTGTGATTAAAAATTGGGATTGAGAAGCAAAACTGATTATTTATCTTAAATTGCGGAATACTGTATGTCAGCTGGGAGGTGTGGGGTATAAGTTTCAAAGTATATTAATGTCATATATTGAATATTTATAATGCAATAATGTTATGTCGGGGTTTTTTTTTCTCAATACAGTCCTGATTTGATTTTAACTTTTGACATCTGCATACAAAACATCTCAAATTTATATTACAGTCGAAACTGCGCCACTGAAAATGATTCTGGATAGAAATAGGTTGTTGCCTTATAAACGTACTTTCTGTGCCATAACCTGCCGCAGCAGATTAGTTTATTTTTCCCCTCCACCATGTCAAGGACTATTTGCGAGCGACGGCTGCATTTAAAAGGCATGAGAGGAGCCTCTCTGATTGACAGTGAATCAGGTCAATTGTGTTCACACCCACAACAGTGCAACACATTTCTCCAATCCGCCACGCGACGTCTGCTTGCACAGGTCTACTAAAATATTAAAATTTAGTCTAGTCCACCCCTACATGGATTAAGATTTGCACTGGGCATGAGAATAGAGCCTTTGGTATGAATGTGATTCGAAATGATATTGCGACCAGTCCAAGGTCTACCACGCCTCTAAGCTATATAGTGCAACAATTCTGAATCTGAATCTGAATACACCAATATATGACATTCCGGTTGAGTGAATGTATTCTGAAGATGAAAGAGACACACACACACATTCAACACTGTGTTTAAACACAACAGCTCCTCATCTAATCTTGTTTCAGACGCCTACTAGAAAAAGTGAAAAGTGATAAACCAGTCGCATCCTTCAAATTGAGAGAGACTATCAGCACTGGCCTTTTGTGTGTGTGTGCGTGTGTGGTGTGTGTGTGTGTGTTTATACACGCACAGTCTTAATATTCTATTTTGTTTGTCTCACAAGGCCAAATCAATTCAGTTAAATCCACTTTCACAGACATAAATGAAAGACAACTGCTCCGGGTTTTATTGCCTGGAAATAGAACAAGACGACAATAGTTGCCTGCATGGCAGCACAATACATAGAATAAGCACAGTAAGGTGAAAAGCAATCGTGAGTTGCAATCACAAGCTGACAGTGAGAACATTTTTCAATTGTGAACAGTGAAAATAGACATGCCAAAAGACACTACTCGTAGTTTAACAGCTGGCATTTTAGGAACATCAAAACTTCTTTATGCTGCGGTATGTGGCCTGATCAATACTCAGAGCATTAATAATAATCAGGGCACTTATAGACAGACTCACGTGAGCTATTAAATACTTATTATGATGATCCAGTTTACTTTCATTATACAACTTATAACAATAGCTGCACACTCTGGACAGAGACATTACCAGACATGCAAAATGTAAAAAAATGTCTGTCTGTCTGTCTGTCTGTCTGTCTGTCTGTCTGTCTGTCTGTCTGTCTGTCTGTCTGTCTGTCTGTCTGTCTGTCTGTCTGTCTGTCTATGTCTCAGGCATTTAACTGTCTTCATCGTATTATGGCTGGTGTGCTCGGACAATACTCAACACACGTCATGATTCTCTTCCACCACTGTTCTAGAATCAGATTTAGGATTGGCATTAAAATCACGATTAACAAAAAACATTATTTTTCATTGATTTTAAAACGTTTTATTTATTCCACTACCAAAACTCAACCACTCAAAAACCTACTATCCTACCCTCATGCCCATTGGTCCTGCCACATTGAGCATGTTATTCTTGAACACTCTTTCCTTTTTGTAAAGTACAAAATTACCAAGTAAATAATAGGTCCAATTTTAGCTTCTTTTTCATTTTGCTGTATGCACACCTCGGCTGCATTTCAAGTCAGAAAATCAGTGCTGGTTAACACAGATTCTTTCACTGTCAAAACTCAACTTCATTTGTAATGTCAAAAAACAAACAGAAAAGAAATGAATCACAAAGTACAATAGTAATAATAAAAAAATACGGGTGAATAAAAGTGAACATCGGCTGTTCCTGCTGTGCGCGTGCCCTCTTAAGGGCAGTATGGTGCCGGGAATGCATAGTACACATACCATCAGGTAAGAAGCGTAGATGCAAGTTGAAATAGAATATTTGCATTTGAGCATTGTTATGTTACCTGGATGTATGTTCGTACAGTGTTTGTGTGGGAATGTTCGTTTTTGAAGGAATATCACTTGTGAAAGTTGCTGCAAATTTTCCGTGAGCATGTCAGTGGGATTTTACATTGACTCAAAGTAGCACTGACGATGTTTTGTACAGTACAGCATGTCTTGTATTGAAATATACAGTACAATGTGTGTAGTTTATTTTGTCGTTTAGTTTTACAGTAAACTCCAACTTGGGTGTTATTAAACAGTTTCAAGCACTTTGAGGGAGGGCAGAGTTACATCCACGTCCCTATGCTTGTTTTGCAAGCTTTGTGGTGCATTCAGAGTGCTTTAGGAACTTGCAAGTACACACATTGATCCGTTTTCTACCATGATAATGTTTTGAAAATAAGAGAGCCAAAATCGAAACCACAATTGAGTTTCGATTAATATCCCAGCCCTACCTTCAAGACAGAAATCTTGCGTGAGCAGCTGCCTCCGTAGTCCCACAGGCCAAAAATGTCCTTCCCCAGCATGACAGCATCTTTCATCGCAGCCCCCCCCTCCCCACACACACACCCGCACTCCTGCCAGGTTCTGCTCAACAGAGGCGCTTCTTCCCAATCATGCCCTGCAGGTCTCTCTGTCTTTGCTCACGTAGGCACCAAAGTCCCCAAGCAGAATGAGAGAGTTCACAGCGGGAGTGCGATCGGCAGCACCCCCTGCCAAGGATCCAAAAAGGCAAATATCCATGTGCCCCGGCCTTTTCGACTTAGGCTTTCATCAACGCTGAAAGAGCACCGTGTGATCAGAAGAGTAAGTAAAAGGTGGCTCCTTGCCACATAGAAGTTTGTTCATCCCGACCCCTATCAGAGGCTTTTTCCACACGAAGACCTTCGCCATACTCATTATGGTTAAGTCGTTTGTTGTAGAACAGCTCTTTGTCTTGTTTACTAATGAAGACCATGCATGTTGCCGCCGCAGCCTTGATTAGAATGGATTAGGTGACCTCTTGTCGCCCTCGAGAGCATCCATAAAGAGAGACCTTAAACGCTCATCTGTTCTACCTTTCAGACAGCGTCAACTTTGCCTCGGCCTCATCCGCTGTGGTTTGTTTGCATGCAGTAGCTCGTGACACCTGCTGAGATCCATCTGTGTTCACGAGATGGCGGGTGCCGTTGTTGTTGAAGAGCGAGCCAAAGAGGACCGAGCCTCTTTCAAGAGCACCGTGGTGGCACACCTGAGGGGAAAGTGTGACCTCCAGGGTCCTTCAGCCCATGCTTTTTTGTTTTCTTCAGCTAATTAAGCAGCACTGCTCAGTCTGATTGGTTTCCAGTGTGTAATTACTAAACCTTCCGTTGAGTGGGCTTTCCATCTGAGTGCCAGCCTGTCTGCCTCTCAACTAAGAGGAAATGAGTAAGCACTTGACCATGCAGAAAGCCAAGGTCACAAGCCTCATTTCTCCCAAACAAGCGCGATGCTTCTATTTGTAAACAAGTGTTATGCGCAGGAAGAAGGTGGAGGACTTCTCTCTGTTTTTAGGGTTCGGTCACAACCGGAAGCCTAAACTAAAAGTTGGCTGCCATGCGTAGTACTACTGTCACTAGCTTCGTTTTTTTA
Source organism: Hippocampus kuda (assembly GCA_901007745.1). Lineage (NCBI taxonomy): Eukaryota > Metazoa > Chordata > Actinopteri > Syngnathiformes > Syngnathidae > Hippocampus > Hippocampus kuda. The sequence continues at coordinate 9,223 of CAAKHF010023452.1, read as the reverse complement.
ACCCTGGAGAACCCAATAACCCTTTTTTTCTTTGGAAAATGTTGAATTTTACATTAAATGACTGCCATACGTTCACTGAACACCAAAATATGTTTTTTTTCCAATATTTAATGCTTTAATCCTAATTTAGGATTACAGCCAAATTTGACCCTTTGGGATTTAAGGGTAGCATTGGCTGGCAACCAATTTAGGGTGTCCCCCGACTACTGCCTGAAGACAGCTGGGATAGGCTCCAGCACCCCCCCAGTGAGGATAAAGTGGTTCGGAAGATGGATGAATGAATGAATGGGATTTAAGGGTAGCATTTGAGTAGCAGAATTTATAGGGGCCAAATTTGACCCCATGAGTTCTCCGGGGTTTTAATCACCGTTTTTACTGACATTTGTCAGCTGTGAGAGAATAAAATAAAATATCATTGTGACATTTGTCAGTGATACAGTGTCAGCACCACTGCTTCTCTGATCCCAGCACCCCCATATTCCTACTGCTGCAAAGTCATCACCCATTTTATTAAAATAAAGCATAATGGAGCATTTTTGGGTTTCAGATAGTCACTGACATTACCTATTCATTTTGTCACATTTTTTATGTCGTGGTTTCAAATGAGTTTGATATACAGGTAGTAGCAAAATCCTATTTCCAGCCATGACACCCACTAGCCAAAGGCTGAGCTACACTGTATTTGTTTACCGAGCAGCTTTGTGATAGGATGCGTGTTTTTATGCTTCTTCATGGCGATCCAGATGGCCACTGCTGGAGTACACACTTAACTTTACCTGAGTATAAATCAGTGTTTCAATGACGATTGGTCAGGCAGGAAAAGGTGCCCCCGTCGGTAAGACGCCAGCATGTGTGTGCGTGGGGTGACCTTCTCAAAGGGAAAGTAGCGCTCGATTGAACAGGCTTTGCCCCGGTCGAACTAATTAGGCTCCCATAGGTGTGTAAGAGCCAACTGGCCTACTTCACGTGTCCGAGCCTGCATTTTATCTTCAGAAAAATAAAAGGGGTTGTAACTGTTTTATGTCAGTTTGTAGGCGCTAGCTATTTACTGGCAACGTGAATGATAACAGTATAAGTCTGTTGCTAACCAAAACAGCAGCATGAAAGCAGTCATATACAGTATACATGTCATCTGGTGATGTTCCACTCATTGACAGTCGTCGACATCCAGGTGACAAATCTATAGCATCCCGTCTGCCTTGATTCTTGCGGTTTCTGTACATCTCCTGGAATAGTTGTTTTGGATTTGTTTTAACTCTGGCTTTGCCTGTCAATGTTAATATACCTGTCATCATGTGAAATGTTATTACATAAATGCATTCCCCCATATAAAAACCTCTCATAGACACCTAGAGAGGTGTCTGTGAGAGGTTTTTATTTGTCAGTAAAGAAATGTCCCCTCTGCGGAGAGTCAGCAAACCACGATGCACCCAGAAGTCAGTGGAACCAGAGCAATTGGCCAGTCTCATGATATCAGCACATTTCCCATGATAACCGCTGAAAAACATTTTGCTTTTACAACAACAAAAATACTTTATTAATAATGTGTCCAACGGCTGTATGTGGCACGTCACGTTTTTCTTTCACTAAACATGCACACGTGCGCTTGGAAATAACGTCCGATTGAAGTTGTCAAGTCTCAATGTCTCGGAGCCGCACACAAGAGCACTTTGTTGGTGCTGTTTGATCATTGCGTTACCATTCGGTATTCATCAAGCTTCTAAGCGGAGACTATCTTTGAGGTGAATGGCTGCCATGAGCGGCGTCAACAATATCACTGCTTCGAGGGAGAAGCAGAGCCTGTCTTCAGACGCAAAGGAACAGTGAATAAAGGCGTGCTTGACTTCCAGCTTGGCAGAAGAGGAAAAAAGGGGGAATGAAATGCATTTATCAGACCTCTGGAAGAATGAACATGACACATTGTAAAGGATTCGTAAAAAGCAACACAAGAAGAAGCATTGTATCCCAAGGAAACCGATCAATTCATTGCAGATAAACTGGCTTGAATCTTCAAAGGCCTATACTGTAACATTCATTTTCCTTTCAAGTCCTTCTCAAGTATGTTTCATCATTAGCGAGCAAATCAGTCCCCAAAAATATGTTGAAAGAGGTCAGAGTAGAGAAGAAACAAGTCGCGCAATCACAACAAATAAGGCTAATTAAGTATTGTTTTGACGAAACTATCTTGGCAAGAATGTCGCACAGTGATGCAACGATTCTCTCACAGCTGCGCTTCAAACGGCAAACAACAAAATCAAGAGTACTAGACATCATTCATTCAGCACTCTTATGTTATTGCCCCTGAAGAAGAAGAAGAAAAAAAAGATGATGAAATCCCCCAACATGAATTGCAGAAAGCAAATTACCGTCCATAAGCGTTTGGACCGAGTGCTCAGCAGATGCTTCCCTCCCGCACGTTGCTAAGTGATGATGTCATGTCAGGTCACCAACAGCAATGGTGTGAATGAGTTTGAAAATTAGGTGAAAATGTGGACAAGTTGAAGCTCTGCCTCCACATGCTGAGAGACATGTGGTGCCTTGTGATGAGTGCTGCCAGATGCTAAAGGAGTCCGCATGAGGTTGTTAGATAGCATCGTGCAAATGCAGCACTGCAGTATGACTGGAGAAAAGGGCTCATGTCCGAAACAATTATGCACTGACTTTGATTGACTTTGATGTAAATTTCCCCAGTGTGGGACAAATAAAGGATATCTTATCTTATCTTATCTTATCTTATCTTATTGTCTGCATGAATGAATGCCGCCAGTTGAGAATATATGGGAAAAATTCAACATTATCAGTTAGTCAGGTCAGACGATAACGGCTTAGCTTAAAATAATGGTTGCCTATCTTCCAGCAGAATTATATATCTCATACAATATATACCGTATTATACATCGATAGTGGATACCACTTGCCCTCAGTAACTGGAGCTGATGGCAGCTGACTTCAGGCGAGAGGTGTGGGCCACCCTCACCTGGTCAGTCATAATCGACCGTGCACCCAATGCAAACAATCCATAGGCAGACTGATTTAAACAAAAACGGTTGTGGGAGGAATCCGGCGTACTTGCAGATATCCCACGCACAGGTGGATCTGTTTGTTAGTTTATTGTTTATAAACCGATAACAGAAATTTGGCAGGAAGTAAAAAAAAAGATGAAGTAATCATTTAGCACCTTTACATGTTCAAAGAAAGCAGGAAGTACTGAAAAACGTATCGAGTCCTAGCCGTTGTTCTTTACGAATTTTAACTTGATTTCAAGATAATAATAGATAATTCACTTAGTATATCTCAGTCTGTAAAAAAACGGAAAAAAAAAGTCAACATGTAGACATACTCAAGTGTACAAGTACATGTATAACTTATTTGTGCTGTACATATGCCTACAATATACGGTATGTACAGGAACTATGTAATCACACACTGTGGTACATTTATATATCACTATAATCTCATACTCATAATTAATATTCTGTTATATTAAACTGAATCCAACATGTTAAAAAAAATTACAGCATTTAATCAATTTACCAACTTAGATCTAATTTATATACCGGTAGTTTTTTTTGTATTTTCCTTTTGCACCTGTTTTAGAACACAGCGATCAACACACACCTTTTTAGGTCAGAATTGCCACCAATTGATACCTATTATGGAAACACAATTTTGCTTAATGTTTGTTTTTGTTTTGGATTTTTTTTTTGGTCGAGGCTAGTACCCCCTAAAATCATCGCACCTCTGGAGCAACTTTCAAACAGCGAGTGTCGGGGCAGAGCAGATTGGAAAGCGCCATTGTTGAGTTTAATTCATAGCCGGTGGTGCCACTGAGCCCTACGTGCACAACATAAAACTTCGCCAGATTGTCGAATACAGTTGGTTTTCCAGTTTGAAACAATCAACGCAGAACTTCCAAGTGTACCAACACTTACTGTAACTACTCCAGCATTTGACAAGGAATGATCATAAAAATATGCAGCAACTTGCGAATATTCAGCACTCCGGGCAAGGCGGGTCTGGCGAAGAGCCGAGCACATAAATCGATTGGAACAACTGCCAGAGGACACATCTTCTCAGCGGGCACACAACTTTATTATTATTATTTTTTTAACACACTACATTATTTTTGCATTTAAACCTTGAAAGGTGACTCCCGAAAAAGCAGGACGTAGGAAAGAAGAAAATCATTCCCTTTGAAGCAAAGTAAGAAATCACAAACAAATACGAATGTAGTGACACCACTTGTGTATATGGTCACCCCTCTTCAACCCTCACAACAAGCCTCAAGAGGAAGGATGACCTGAAAAAGGCCAAGGCCTTATAGGGCGCACAGAGCCTTGACGAAGTTAGGACCAAACTTACTGCAGGATGTTGAGAAGTTACTTCTTAACTGAGTGAATTAAAAGTAGCCAGTGAGAGTTCCAATCAATGAAATGGTAATTTGTGAAAAAGTCGACCTACGGCAATAAGAAATCCCATCAATCATCTGAAGAGGAAACTTTCAAGTATGTGTGATCAATTCAAGAAGAGGATAGGAATTTCTTACATAAAGGCAGCAAACACTGATAAGGCTGCAGCAGAATATCTTTCAGGAATTTGACACATTTATTGAGGAGAATAACCTGACACCTCGCCACATGCTGTGGTGAAACAAACTTATTTGGAAGAAAATTGGATCTCAATTACCGCCAAAAGGAAAAGGCATGCCGGCTCATAAGCCCAAGACAGACGGACACTTTGTGTTTGTTTAAAAGCATGTGGCGACCTGAGGTTTAAGGACAATATCATGTCCTGTTCTGAAAATTCAGAAAGTTATCAGAAAGTGTAAAGATCAATCGACCGGAAGTCAAATCTTAAGGCCTGGTTCAACCTGGTGTAATCGGACAAAGTCTAGGGAGAGGATGAATGGATATTCCTCCAGAGCTTGAAGTTGAGTTTAGAGAGTGTAACTGCCAACAAGTATTTAAAAAAAATAATAAAAAAAAGATACACTTCAGAAAAAGCTGCCCTTAAGATATTGTATTATATAATTAAGAACACCAATCTAAAGATTTGGGAATTCTGGAGGGACCTTGATGAAATCTTTTTGGGGTGTAACTTTGATTGGCAAAACTGATTTTCGTTTGAAAGAAAACCTAATAGGAAAAACCACAACGTCTTTGTAAACATGGATTTAGGCATTTAAAGCACCAGAAAAGATTACCCCCCGTCCCCAAAAAATTGGACACGATGGGCCTTGGGTGTGAGTCCTATTGCTAGATTTGTTGGTTGAAATCATCTGTTCCTGGTCAAACCACCATAAAACCTTCCTCAAAGCCACCATTATCAGTTAAATGTAAAATGAACAGTCGCTGATGGTGTAGTGGTACACTCGCCTGACTTATGAGTGGGCAGCGTGGGATCGGTTCTCACTCAGTGACAGTATGAATGTGGATGTGAATGGTCGTTCATCTCTATATGTACCCTGTGACTGACTGGCGACCAGTTCACAGTGCAGTCTGCCTTTTACCCGAAGTCAGCTGGTATAGGCTCCAGTAACTCCTGCTACCCTCTTCGGGTGTTGACAATGGATGGACGAATGTAAAATGAACCAAAGAATGTCTTAACTTTGACTACAACTTGACAGCTTGACTTGTATGATGGCACAGAAGTCCATTGTTAAAGCAGCGAAAAGCTCAACAAAAAGCACATCACACATCAATGTCGTTGCCTTCGGTGTAGCATGCTTGCCAAGAGTTCATCATTTCAAATGAGTATCAAATCAAAGCCAGAACATCAATCGATCCCATTTTTCTGATCCGTTTATCCTCACAAGAGCCGTGGAGGGTGCTGGAGCCAATCCCAGCTGTCTTTGGGCAGTAGTAGGCGGGGGACACCCTGAACCGGTTGCTAGTCAATTGCAGGGCACACTGAGATGAACAACCATCCGCGCTCACACTCACACCAAGGGACAATTTTGAGTGTTCTATCATGTTTTTGGAATGTGGGATGAAACCAGATCGCTTATGCAGGCCCAGGGAGAACATGAAAACTTCACACAGGGAGGCCGGAGCTGGAATTCAACCCAGTACCTCTGCACTGTGAGGTCCATATGCTAACCACTGGAACATCGGACCACACCATAACATTCAAAGTAAGCAATTCGCATGCAGTGGTAACTCTAGACCAGGAGTGGCCAACCAGTCTAAGAGCCATTGTTTTTACTAAAGCTGACTAACTTAGCGCTGAGCATCATTGCTTGCGCATGAGCGGTGATTCAGTTGTCATCTGATTGGTTACCCTGTTTGTCAATCAAGTAACGGGCTTGATGATAGGCTGATGTAGTTAGTTCTGTGTATTTAGCGCCATTGTTTGAATGGCAGCACCGCCGCCAAAGCGTTTTCGACGCTTGTCGTGAGAAAGCCCGGGAGCCACATTGAACCAGCCAAAGAGCCGTATGCGGCTCGCGAGCCGCTGGTTGGCCACCCCTGCTCTAGACTTTCTGAACTGAGATCTCACGAGAACCACTGTCTTGTTTTCCCACCTATAGTTGGCAATGAATAAAGCATGGCGCGTATTTGTATATGTGATGCTTGCAATACTGGAGTTTTTGTGCGATTTAGGGGTATATTTTTGCATAGCTCTGAATTGCGGGACCTCAGGAGAGTTTGACGAACAAGTTTATACATCAACGCTGATCGTTTCTAATGGGAAAAGTCCAAACGAATCTTTTCCACATTCCTCCTTTGAAAAGTGTATTTCAATGCTCTCCCCATTCACGACCCTATTTGCACTCAACAAGAGCTGGCTGCAACTAATTAATGTGTGACTGTACTTGTGTTCAATTTTTAAAGTTTGCCCCGAGCTTTCACTTGCGCCTCTGTGACCAGTGGGAGAGCGACAGCAATCGCAGCAGATTGCCACTTTTTTGTCTCATGTTGGGAAATGGATCGCGGCGAGAAGTGAGCGACGCAAAGCCTGTTTGACAGCTTCATGTCATGATGAATAGGAGGGAAGACAGCAGGTGGACAGCATAGTTTGATGTCTGCCTTCCCTCCTTTTATCACAGCGGGAGTCCCATGCACGTCATGCTTGCTGTGCTCAAGAGAATGGAAAACGCGAAAATCTTTCTGCGCAATCTCCCTTGCTCTTGCTGTCCTTTTTTCTTGTGCTCGGCGTGAGTGCACACTCAATACAACTGTTCCATTTCATCAGGTTTTTATCCCATTAAACGAAATCAAAACAGGATTTCAGCTACCATTGTCCGGGAGACACACTGCGCTGACAGCAGACATTTTTTTTTTCTTTTTCCTGCAGGCTGCTCAAAAGCCCGGGATGCAATCTGCAGTGCAGCAGTTCAAGAATAGACAAATCAACCCGGTATGAAAACAACATTGTGAGCTTTAAAAAGAGAACCCAAAAGCAGCGCTTTTCCAATGTGTTGCAACTCTGAGTCATCTGTGTTTGACCAGTGACTCTCCGAGTCACTCTTGAAGAGGTTAATATCACCTGAAAGAAACATTTTCATTCTACTACAATAAAAGCACCAGTAAAGAATACTTACTTTTTCACTCCAGGCATCAGGTTTCACCCATATATCCAATCTCCCATTGCAAATGTTCACATTGTCAAACTCCAAAAAAGTTATCTTAGTGTGAACTACAACTACATTATCACAGAAGACAATTAGTCCAAAAAAAAGATACTTATTTAACAATTACATTTTTACACTTGAATTAACACCAATGCTAATGCTAGCTCAATATAAAAGGTGCCATGGATTAATTTGAAACACATTCCTATTGTAGTTAAACCTTATAGCTGGCGTTGTTAGCGTCCATGCTAATTAATGCAAAATAATAAAAATTAAAAAAAAAAAAGGTTGATCTCTGTGTGGATTTTGCATGTTCTTCCCGGGCCTGCGTGGGTTTTCTTTGGGTACTCTGGTTTCCTCCCACATTCCAAAAACATGCATGGCAGCCTGATTGAACAGTTTCTTTCCTCGTGTCCGGCCATCTTCTATATCATGTCCTTCCAGTGGGTGGCGCAGGCGAGTGCAGCAGCATTTGGCTCGGCCAGGTCATGTCCAGTACATTTTGGAACAGTTCTACATCTCATGATGTGTTCCATTGTTTGTGGTTCACCACACACACAAGCATCGGAAGTTGCTAATTTCCATTTTTTCATGGATGCCTTGCATCGTCCTTCGCCGACCCGCAGACGGTTCAGTGTCTTCCAGACAGCCCAAGGTTGGTCATGACCAGTAGCGAGACATTCATCTGGGGTGATGCCTCTCTCTGTCCATTGTGTTGTCTGGCTTCCCAGGTTATTCCACTGCTTGTGCCACTCAGTGATCCTGGCTGCAGATGGTGTGGTCTCCAGTAATGCAGTGGTATCTAAGAAGCTGCTCCTGGACTTGAGCCGTTTCTGGGGGGCATAGTGTTCATGAAGTAGGTGCCGGTTGTCGTTGGCCTGCTTTGTGCGCTCTGCTTTAGCGATGACTGCTCTACGGATGTCAGGGGGGGAGATGCCAGAGAGGGCATAGAGGCAGGGGGTGGGGGTTGTTTTGATGCACCCAGTCACTATCCTGCAGGTCTCATTGAGGATTGGGTCTATTTTGTGCGCGTGACTTGAATTGTACCATGCTGGGCAGGCATATTCGGCGGTGGAATAGCACAGGGCTAGTGCTGTCGTGCGCAATGTGCTTGGGTGAGCTCCCCACTTTGAATTGGTCAGTTGTCGCAGAAGGCTGTTCCTGGTTGACACCTTAGCTCTTGTGTTCTTGATGTGCTCCTTGTAGCTGAGGGTACGGTCTAGGGTTACGCCCAGGTAGACTGGGTGTTGGTGGTTTTCGAGCCTTATTCCGTCCCAAGTTACATTGAGCTCCCGTTTAGCCTCCCTGTTTTTGAGATGGAAGCTGCAGATTTGGGTCTTCCCAGGGTTTGGACGCAGGTGGTTTTCCAGATAGTATGCAGACATATCTGAGAGTCCTCGTTCCAGGGTTGACTCAACTTCTGGGAAGGTATGCTGTTGCGTTGTAATGGCTAGGTCGTCTGCATAGATGAACCTGCTGCATCCTTCTGGTAGGGGTTGGTCGTTGGTATAAACATTGAAGAGGAGGGGTGCCAGGACACTGCCCTGCGGCAGCCCGTTGTTTTGGTGGAACCATCTGCTTTTTTTATTGTTGAGTGTGACATGGAACATCCGGTTGCTCAGAAGACATCTTATTATATTGCACAGTTTG
>CAAKHF010023448.1:0-19005 GCA_901007745.1 Hippocampus kuda | reverse complement strand
CGGGGGGGGGGGGGGGGGGGGGGGGGTACAGTACATGTAACCTCAGTCAGCATCCATTTCGATCTATCGTCAGTGGAAATAACGGTCATTTCCATTTTATACTCACACGTTCCCCTCTGGTGCATAGGTTGATCCTGTGATGGTAAACTCAGACAGAGAGCAGCTCTCACCTTCCGCTTTGTTGAGAATGAACATCTGAGAATTCAAAAGACTGCATCAACATGGCACAAATACTCAACGCAGCATTTGCCTACAGAGGAGACAGCAGCTGGCTAGTTTCAAAGACACAGCAGGTGGCAGCAGAAGCCTCACAAATCCCAAGTGGACTTGAGAAGAGCTTCATTGAGCCTGTACTCTTACATAGTCTGTCCCTTTTTGATGGGGCCTGCTGCCGAAGCGGCATGAGACAAAAGTAAACACACAGCCTTATGGCGGGGACCCTGCCGAAGGAGAAATACCCTAAAGGAACAGTCATGCAAAGCAGCGTCACACAGGAAGATGTTCTGTCCTCCCTCTCACACAGACGTTAGACAAAGACACCGAGATGATAAGAAATTGCTGATGATAAACTAGTCCTAGTTAGAATCTAACACGGCATCTGGCCAAACACACACACGTAGCACTGTAAGAGTGAATGATATGAAAAGAAAATGGAGGACCCAAAGCCTGTGTCACTTCTGGTTGGGCAATAGTAAAACGTATTATTCTTCAAGTAGTGCGGGAGCAAAAACACATTTAGAATGATCGTTGTGTGTCTATGTGTATCATGTTTCGTCTCCAGTGGCTTCATATAATTACGAATAATTTTCAGTTCCAGGTTGGTAAATATTTACACAATTCAACCATTTTAATCAAAGGAGCAAATCAACTTCTAACGGCAACGTTTAAGCTCCAATGAATGATTAAGCATCCAATCGAGGTATTCTTGAGAATAATAAATCAATCTTACTCCAAAGAGACAACGGAAGCACTGTTTGGCTTCTTTTCATTTGTTGACGCAAGGTGAGTTATATAAGAGAAGCAAGTCATCCAAGTGCTCAATGTGGGCAAGACAAGTGCCTGCATGTTGCCTTATGGCTAAATAATCTGCAGCACGATCACAAGGAAAACAGTATCTGCAGTGTTACTTGAGCAAACTGGAACGGCCAGGCAACTTCGCTTCTTTCTTATTCAAACATCAGAGAACTAAGAGTGGGCTCCCAAACAACTTTGTAATGCCAGGTGTGAGTGAGACTTACTCGGCAGACAGACATCTGATTGGTGGTCAGAGTTCCTGTCTTGTCAGAACAAATGACCGAGGTGCAGCCCAGAGTTTCCACAGACGGCAAGCTGCGGACAATGGCGTTCTTCTTGGCCATGCGGCGGGTGCCCAGAGCCAAACACGTGGTAATGACAGCGGGCAACCCTTCAGGGATGGCGGCCACAGCCAGTGCGACCGCAATCTTGAAGTAGTAGACAGCACCTCGGATCCAGGAGCCTCCATGCACGGGGTCATTGAAATGCCCAATGTTGATTATCCACACCGCGATGCAGATGAGGGAAATGACCTTGGAAAGCTGTTCGCCAAATTCATCCAGCTTCTGTTGCAGGGGTGTCTTCTCCTGCTCGGTTGCTGCCATCTCATCACGGATCTTACCGATCTCAGTGTTGACACCCGTGGCCACCGCCACACCCACGGCTTTCCCAGCAGCAATGTTGGTACCCTGAAATAACACGTAATGTTGGGGGGCAACTGCGGCAGCCAACGGAGGCCTTTTTGTTCTTGGACATTGACCGACAAAACAACGTCAACGGGATGTTTTATCGTTGGAGGAGAAGTATACTTACAGAGAAAAGCATGTTCTTCTTGTCTTGATTGACAGCACGGGGGTCAGGCACGGGGTCTGTATGTTTGATGACGGAGACAGACTCCCCTGCAAAGACGAGCACATGTTTCATTGATAAGACAGCAGATGAATTGGGATAAAACGCAGGAATTATCCACATGCAGCAGTGACTAAGAAATGACCTAAAGATGGCGCATCAATGTATACAAGCAGAGAGCAGTTAAGTGGGACTTGGATTGCCCCGCGCAAAAATACGAGAGTAGACGAGCGCATTAGTGCCTTCAGTACCGTATTTGCCCGAATATAAGACGGTGTTTTTTTGCATTGAAATAAGGCTGAAAAAGTGGGGGTCGTCTTATATTCGGAGTCTCGACATTATACCCATTCACGACGTTAGATGGTGCCATATATCATTGAAGCGAATGCTGAACTTGACTCCCCAGGCCAAAGTGAACCCCTGTCACGAAGGATAAAAATAAAAATAGCGGTAGCACGAAGAAGAAAAATCAAATATATTGTTATAATCATTTGTTTCAGATGTACTGTAATTATTTTCTGTATAAAAATTAATTTGGTGTTCAAAAAGTTTTTTTTCAAACTTGAGTCTTGAAAAAGAGGGGGTCGTCTTATAATCAGAGCCGTCTTATATTCGGGCCAATACAGTAATTCAAACTGCTGCACCTTGAATTTAATCATTGACTTGCTCAAAGCAGTTTCATAACTTACCAGTTAGAATGGATTGGTCCACTCTCAGGGTTGTTGACTTGATTGAACATATACGGATGTCAGCGGGCACTTTGTCTCCAACTGAAACCCAACAAAACATGTCAGTGCAAAAACGTCAAGCATGTTTCCAATGGCATGAAGCCACCTGTGTATGCGTATTCACTAAATATGAGCTAGAATCTGCAGATGGTAACTTGGTGTTCACGTAATCTAAATGGAGGAAGTGGAAGCTTATTGCAGAGGGGGTTGTCCCAAGGCCATTGGGCAGTGCTGACATTACTGCAGGAAAGGTGAAAGAGAACCACGAGAAGGAGGAAATGGAGGACTCGTGAGCTATAAATGGCTTGTCTCAAGGGAAAAGACCAATTTGGGATTGTGGCGACCCAATTCAGCTTGCTAAAGCTGCACAAAATGAAACTGCGGAAATGGCTCAAGTTCAAACAATGTACGGTGTAAGCCTATACTCGGCCCTTCTTCAACACCATATTGTGGACCGAAAGCATGTAGACACCAAGACACCATTTGCCCCTTGCTGATTTCGGACTGTTTTGCACATTTATTACTCTTTGGTTTTTCAGATCAATCATCCAATTTTAACATTTCACAAGGACACCTCAAGTAAATATAAAATGGAGTTTTAAAATGATTCTTTTATTTATTAATGGGAAAACGATCCAAACCTATCCGACTGGCCCACTATTAAAAATTAAAAAAATAAATTACTAAAATCAATAATTTGCAATAAGGGGTCATGAACTTTCACATTGCTATGGGAGGAATTTTAACCAATTCCTCTTTGCAGAATCTAGTTTTTAGTATTGGCACACATAGTGTAACACAACTTTGTTGAAATTGATCGAAGTGCAGTCAGATTCTGAAATCTGAGGATATGCGTGGCGGGTGTCATCCTGTTTCATTCATTAAATATGACAACAGCCCATTTCTGTTGCGCTAAGCTCTTTGTGTGCTGTGAACATACCAACACTTGCGTAGCTCGTTCCTGCACATAATTTGACCGCGCTACGCCCCAGACCTACTCTGGGCACTAACATTGGAGTAAGTTTGGTTGGCTGACAACTCCTCAGAAGGTACACCGCCGTTCCCAGTTTTCTCCATTTAGAGATAGTGGCTATGACCGTGGTTCACTTTTGTTCAATACTTTACCGACTGAAACAGTCGTTTACGGGTTCACGTTCTAGATCAAGAGTGGGCAACTCTGGTCCTCGAGGGCCACTATCCTGCATGTGATCAGGCTACTGCAGAGCTTGCAAATGGCTGATCAGCTGATCATTTGAATCAAGTGTATTGAAGGTGGCCAACTTCTAAAACATGCAGGATAGTTGCCCACCCCTGTTCTAGATGCATGATGTTGGTGCTTTATGATCCTCTTAGTTGTAAGTGCTTTGCTGTCATCTTTTGTGGTCTACACGCAAATACAAACCCATTTTGGGAGTGGGAGGAGCATCAAATATTTGCAGATTTCCACTATTTGTTATGGCCTTGGTCAGTATCCCCATGAGTAGGTGGGGTTTACTATACTTGGGGGGGATATCAAATTTGGCTTTAAAATCCGAGCAAACATTTAAACGTGCTAAAAATACATACACACACAAAAAAAACGCCCTGAAATCGGAAAGGTGGTAAAATACTTTATCACGCCGCTGTATATGATGAGCCTATATAAGGGAAGCACTATTGTAAGATAAAACCAACGTGACCTTTAGAGAAGGGAAGGGCCCAACGATGCACAAAGCCGAAAATGGAAAAAGTATTCCAATATCTTCCCCAATGCTCTGATCAGGTTTAAATGTGGCCGTATGATGGCAGCTGTCTCCACATCAACTGCGGCAACACAAGAAGAGACAAAAGGACAAACCCGTCTACTCGATACTTTACTTAGACTACAAACCATCAAAATACATTCCATTAACAGGCCGGTGTCTGTTTTCACTGTTGTCACTGTCCGTTTTCAGCCTTTTTACAGTTCCGTGCACTTGAACACATGGGGACTGGGGCTTCAGTCCTGATCCTTGGAGAAGGTAGACGATGACGGGCAACTCATTAAGTGTCCTCACAGTGCTGCCAGAAAGGTTGACCTGTCAGCAGCTATTGTCCAATCCAGACAGACATCATTTCCCAGAAGGACTGACGTCGAACACGGGAGCATCCATACACGGAACCACTGGAACAATAAAAGCTTCACTTCTGAGAAGGTCACTAATCCTGGCTCATAGATAGGTCCGGCTACTATACCAACACTCCGTGTTGGGATGGATATAACATATGCACACGCAAGGATGTTCTGGCGCAATAAGTGTCAGTTGCAAAGTTCCATGAGAAATTGCAATTTAGACTCACTTTAGCTTTATCGCTGGAACGAGCAGTTTTCCTTCCATGCCATTTTTTGCCTAGCCTCCGCAGTTATGCAACACTTCCTGCCTTCGGGTCATTACTTAGGACGAAAAGACTGCGGAGACTGACTTTCCAACAATGGGGGCCTGCAGCTGAGTTTTGAATTTTTAAGAAACACTGGGATTGTCCAGGGAGCTTTGTTATACTGCAGGCCTGCTCTGAGTAAGTGTGTTGTGTAAATCAGCTGTCATTTTGTGTCAACATCCTGCTTGGTCGCGGTCCAAGCATCTCATCAGCCATCCACACTTTTGCACCTCTGTGTTTGCCAACAGGTGATGAGGTCCACAGAGTTCAGGCTTGGTGATACATTTACACAGTATGACTCACAGAGGTGCCTTTTAAAATAGACCTTTCAACAGCAAGCGAGGCAGCGGCACAACATAAGCTGGCAGCTTTGACTGGCACCTGCCCCTGCCGTGTGTTCGGGTACAGCATGAGGTTTAGCCGGCCAGGCTTCCTCAGGGGCAGCCAGGAGGGTGTCCATGTGCTGATGGCAGCAGGACAAAAGGTTGACGTCCTGTCAAGTAAGAGGGCCATTACACAAGAGTCAACATGACAGCTCTCCAAAGCAGCCTTCCTTAACGGCCACCTCATTGAAAAGCCAGTCTCCAAATGAATATGTACTTGCCATGGTCTGACATTTGTTTGATGTCACACTTTTACAGGTGTAAAAATCTCCACATTTTTCCACTTTTTCTGCCAGTATGTACTGAAAAGGTCTTTGATAGAATTATCAGTATAAAATCTTGGTGGCCACTTGAAACAGTAAAATGTACTCTTACTTTAGCTGCATCCGAGTCTATTTTTCAAGTGTGGAGTACTCTTAAAAGAGTGCGGCTCAAAATTATATTTGAGGGGCAGCTTCATAAATTTGAGAACTAATTTTGTGCAGGTTTAACCTGGGGAACAAGAGCAAGTGGTTTATCAAAACATTAAAAATACGATAATACAACTGGTGAGTTATCGCACTGCAGCTAGTATTCTCGTAACTCACTGAAAGTCACATAATCACGTACGTGGATAAAACAGATTTTTGCTTGGGCGAGCAAAAATCTATTTATTTCTTTAATTCACATTGTGCATGAGTCGTAAATTGTATTTTCTTGTCTAGAAAAAAAAAACCTTCAGTGGCGCAATTTCTAACCCAAGCATTCATTTCAGTTTCAACTTGGCACATCTCACATCACAAATCTACGGCATTCGTTTTAAAAAGGCGTTAACAGCCTTTGTGCAACCTTGGCTTTTGACTTAGCACGAGACTTGATTTTAGTTTTACTGTTATTATGCCCTTTACTGTAGTCGGTCTTAATGTTTTGTTTTACCGTTTGCTTTTGTACGACTTATTTTGCTCATGTACATCACTTCGTATACAGCGGTGGATGTTCTAAAGTGCTCTATAAATACTGTTGAGTTGACGAGGAATGAGACAAATATTCTTATTACGACTAGATGTTGTTGAAGTGTTCAAATTAAGACACTCGAGACCTAAGAGGAAACAAATATTCCCTTCATTTGTTCTGACCCATTTTACGGTTAAATCCTCTCTGACCAACTTTGTCATGTTCTTGATCCACATGACGCTACACCGGCCGTACATCACACAATCCCGAGTGCCGACACTAAGCAAAATTTACAAGCACCCTGTCTGATGTAACTGTACAGCCGTGGGCATATACTCACTTGTCACCATGTGAATAAACAAGCCACAAATTCAACTGTAATCATATTTCACAGACACCTAGCCCGCCAGAGGGCAAATGTCATGTTAGTTTAAGCACATTAACATGAATCTCGCTCATTTGCACTTCATTAATTTGAACTTGTTTCGGCTCGTATGCGAAGCTTCATCTTAGGCAGGCAGCATAGTTTCAGCGTGAAATGCAAATAGCCTCGCTTCCGCCTCCGTCTTCCTGCGCGTGGGTGACCTCAGTGCGTTGTGACACACCTGTTCACAGTTTTGCTTTGCAATTTGTTCACGAGGGCTGCAATTATTGAATATTTTTAGCATCAATCATTCCACCAATTAAACTGAATAATCAGAAAAAAATTATTTTTCATTAACCCTAACACTATTGCACGAGAGCGCACACCGGCATCATAGTACAGAGGCTATGGGTTCAAATCTGGCCCTGGAATTTGCATGTTCTCCCCATGCCTGTGTGGGGTTTTTTCCGGGTACTCTGGTTTCCTCTCACATTCCAAAAACATGCACCATAGGTTAATGCACAGGTGTCAAACTCAAGGCCCGGGGGCCAGATCTGGCCCGCCACATCATTTTATGTGGCCCACGAAAGCAAATGAAACATATCAACTTCCATGATGCTTGCTAAAATCTCTACCAAAATTTTAAATTGTCATATGTAATAAATAACAGACGTAAGCATTTTCTTGTGACCAAACCCCTCATTACAGTAACTTAAACAATAGTGGAACAAACCGTAATTATTGAACTTTTATATGGTTTCAGTCATAACGGCCCTCCAAGGGAAACAGTAACTAAAACGTGGCCCACGACAAAAATGAGTTTGACACCCCGGGGTTAATGGAACACTCGAAATTTTCCATCGGTATGATTGGGAGTGTGAATGGTTGTTTCTCTTTGTGTGCCCTGCAATTAGCTGGCAACCCGTTCAGGGTGTCCCACGCCTACTGCCCGAAGACAGCTGGGATAGGCTCCAGCACACCCGCGACCCTCGTGAGGATAAACGGATTAGAAAATGGATGGATGGATTATAGTGGATAAAAAAATAAATAGACACCCCTAGTTTACCGTATATGTCAAGTGAAGTCAAGTCAACTGTATTTATAGAGCACTTTCAAACAGCCATCGCTGCATACAAAGTGCTGTACATAGATCAATTGAACATATATAATAAACAGTAAAACAAATCGATGATAAATATATGAGGTATATGAGGTGCAACTTGTGATTTTTGACTCAAATTGCGACGCAAACTTGCTTATTTCAAGCATTTAAAAAAAAAAACAAAGAATAAAGAAAAAGCAGATATTTTTACTTAATCCACGGGTTAACTCATGCACAGCGATCCTTGTGCTTCATGTTATACTGAGCAACATGCATGGAATAAGCAGGACCCTGTGTCCATTGAAGTGTCGAAAGAAGAACAACGTGGAGGAACAGAGTGGTAAGATCATGGCCAAAGCAACTGCATCCACCCCACTTAGAGCAATAAAGAAAGGCCCCCCAAAAATCACAGCAGTAAAACCCAGTGTTGATGAACAGCTGACGATATGATTGAATTCCATCTCTTGTGTTGACTATAATGCAAAAATCTTTGGGACCAATCAAACCTCTGTTACGCAAAAACAGCACAGTCTCCTTGAGATCTCTGCTTTGCCTTCTGTCGTGATGAATCTTAAGCAGCCGCCAGCTCAGCCTTCACATAGCATGTAACTGTGTTGCGGTTCCCATGGCAACAAAAACTAAGACCACAGAAGCTTTTATCAAAATTAACAGGGTGCTTGACAGACTGAGGCAAAACAAGGTGTGTAATATAGTATCCAAAATGTTAAATGTCAGTAGTGCAAATATCTTAACAATTAGGATCTTTGAATTACTGTATTAAAGAGATGAAGGAAAAAAAACCACTACAAAGCAAATTCCAATGAAGTTGGGAAGTTGTGTAAAACAAATAATGGAATACGATCATTTGTAAATCATGTTCAACCTGTATTTAGTTGAATACATTACACAGGCAAGACATGTCATGTTCAAACTGATAAACGTTATTAGTTTTTTTAGCAAATAATCATTAATGTAGAATTTTATGGCTGCAACACGTTAAAAGATTAAAAAAAAAGCTGCGACAGGTGGCTAAAAAAAAAACCCCAAAAAAACTGAGAAAGTTGAGGAATGCTTATCAAAAACCTGTTTGGAACATCCCAGAGGTGAACAGGTTAACTGAGAACAGGTGGGTGCGATGAAAGGAGCCTCCCTGAATTGCTCAGTCGTTCATAAGCAAAGATGGGGCGAGGTTTACTTGTGACAAAAAAATTCCAACACTTTAAGGACAATTGTTCCTCAGTGTATAATTGAAAGGAATTTAGAGATTTCTTCATCTACGGTCCAGAATAATATTCAAAAGCTTCAGAGAATCTGGAGAAATCAATGCATGTAAGCGGCAGGGACAAAAATCAACATCGCATGCCCGTGACCTTCGACCCCTACTGCATCGAAAACCAACATAAATGCTAATTTCAGACATGATTTGTGCCACTTTGATGACACCTACACATGAAGTTTGGGTTTCCAACGGCAACAGCCCAATCAGCAAGATGAGGCCATCTATCTCCGTCTTGCTGACAAGTCATGAACAATTGCCAAAAGACAGTCCCTCGGTGACACTGGACGCTTGACAGACCACTTAAAGGCCACATACTATCCCCAGTGTCTGGAATCCTAGCTGAGGGTGCAGTGCTGATGGGCAGGGTCACTGTGCATTGAGCATGGTGGGGTAAGCTTCACCACAAAGTGCTTCCCTATAAGGCCATCTCTCTTGGACACAATAGGACCAGATGAGAGCCTCCCTCTTGCCACCCTTCTCACAGGGCTGTCCTACCCGCCAGCCCAACAACCTCACATGCAGCTCAGAGCAAATGCACTGTGATGTGCTGCTCTGTGAAAGGATAGAAAGCCGCCAACAACAAAAATGTAACCTGGCAACATACAGTGTTTTATGAAATGACCAAATTCAGTGAGAAATGGTTCAACTATTTTCTCCAGGCACTCAGGTTTCCTCCCACACACCAAATACATGGGTGTTCGGTTCAGTGAAGAGTCTAAATAGCCCATACGCATAAATGTGAGTGCGAACTGTACTTTTTGTTCTTCCCTATGCGCCCTGTCACTGACTAACAACCGGTCCAGGGTAGGGCTGAACAATTAACTGAATTAAAATCAACATTGCATATTATATATTCACACACATACACACACACACACACACACACACAGACCATCTATCCATTTTCTGATCCGCTTTATCCTCACAAGGCGGGTGCTGGAGCCTATCCCAGCTATCTGCGGGGGACACCCTGAACCGGATGCCAGCCAATCGCAGGGCACAGAGACAAACAGCCATCCGCGCGCGCGCTCACTCAAACTCAAACTCAAATTCAAACACACACACACACACACACACACACACACACACACACACACACACACAGGGACAATTTCGAACACACACACACACACACACACCACCCCCCCCCCACACACACACACACACAGGGACAATTTCGAACAACACAGCAAGGCCAAAGGCCGGGATTGAACCCATGACCTTTGCATTTATTTTGGTGTACACCTAATCTATAAAACCAAAACATTTATGAATAAATACATCTGTAATAGAGATTACTTTATTGTGTTCATAACTACTTGAAATAAATTACTGCATATTAAATAGAAAGACGAACAAATTTGCAATTAGCTTCTATTCAAAAATAATCAGCAATCTGACCAATCGTCAAAACAAGGCAAAGGTCACTTTGAAGGTTCAGGAAAACACTATTAATGAAAATGAATATTGTAAAGCTCTTGAAGTCAACAGAGGTTTATCTGGACTTCATGCATATTATGTTGCATTTTTTTTTATGATGCTGCAAGATGCTGACAACATACTCTACTACATCTGTCAGCACATGATCAAATAACTGTATCACACAATAACGTACAAAACAGTTGCCCTTCTCAAGGTTACGACCCATTCATGTAATCCACCATGTGTGCCAAAAACTAAACAAAGGGGCATATAGTACGTGGTTGAGACCAGACACCTGTCATCTTCACCAGTGCCTGCTATAAATACAGCATTCCATGATCAAAACCATCTAGGACTAGCTATAAATAAAAGCAAGTACTACACACAGAAAGATTCTGCATCACTTCAGAGGCAAAGGGTTAAAACGCAATTCCAAGATAATACTACAGCTCAAAGACTCAAGCATTCCATAGACAAGTCAGTAAACTGATTCGTTTGGAAGAACTGTGGGAGGGTTGCCTGGACGGCAGCATGAATGAGCACTAGTTGACATGCAGCACAGGATTGAGTCCTGTGAGAAAGCAGAGAGTCAACATGCGATGTGAGCACGTACACCTAAACATAAGTAAAAGTATACCATAGCACTTAATTTCGGAGTTCTCAAAAGTGGCTTTTTTTTTCCAGTCATCTGAGACCCCGCTGTTCAGTCCTATGATCAACTAAGGTTGCATATAAATTTTAAAAATCGGTTTACCTGCTTTGTAACATATTAGCCAACAAAGCCACATTACGTTGAATGAATCACACAGCCACTTTTGCCATATGTACCGACTGGAATGCAGAAGAACGGGTTTTCTTACCAGCAACTTCAACGATGTCTCCGGGAACAATGTCTCTGGCTTTGATCCTCTGGACTGTCTTTCGATCCTGCCGGTACACTTTCCCCATCTCAGGCTCATACTCCTTCAGTGCCTCAATGGCATCCTCGGCATTACGTTCCTAAAATCAGCATGACCTCAATTTAGTGTACACATTTCTTCATTTACAAAATTCTGTGCTGAGTGATAAGTGCAGTTTAAAGAGTTTGTAGTTAGAAACAGCTAATGTGGGTTGACTTTCTCTCTGTGGCGCAGTGTTAAATCATCTTTAGTCTTTTGTTGAACCGTATAATTTATTAAAATACTTGCATGTTTCATTGGTTAATGGCACATCAATTGGCTGATTAACGGCAAGAGGAGTCCAGGCCCTCCTACCAATGAACTGTTTGTTTTCTATATAAAAAAAGACAAGAGGTGAACTTCTGTAGCTGCCATACTAGCTAATTTACCTTTAGAAGCATGTCGTATCGGACTATTGTGTCTACTCATACACCTATGATTTTATAATAGAAGGAAAAAAAAATCAATCTGCAGCATTGCTGGTCATCAATTAAAAAAATAATAGAGCACTTTTATGATGTTTCAGCCGAGAAGCCGACTAGTTGTGTACTTTTAGTGTATTAGAGTGCTAAAGTTCACAACTGCGTTTATCATTATTATAGTAAAAGTGTGATTGGTAGCATTCAGTTTGTGGGGGAATTGTCATATTAGCAAAATGACAAGACGAGGTGATGTGAGACGACAAACTGCGATGTGTTTAAAAAGTGAACGTGTAAGAACTACTCACCTGCCACACCCCAACAATGGCATTGGCAATAAGAATGAGTAAAATTACAAAAGGTTCCACGAAGGCAGTAATAGTTTCTTCTCCCTCCTCAAACCAGGCCAGGACCTAAAACAAACACATGAAATGAAAAATTACGAGTAAGTTATGGGTGGTAATCACATTCAAAAGAACGTTTTGGTGTCAAGTCAAGTCAACTGTATTTATAGAGCACTTTCAAACAGCCATCGCTGCATACAAAGTGCTGTACATGGATCAATTGAACATAGAATAAATAAACAGTAAAACAAGAGGTGTGTGACAGTATTAACAATTTCATGCACCCTGTAACCTGATAACACCGTCCACTGTGGTAAGAGCGGTCACAATCCATGTAAGTGGGAGCAGGTCTGTTAATATTTCAAATGAAGATCATGGATGCACCCCAACCAAAAAAACAGCCCTTGAGACATTGATTTCTCACTTGGTCCCGGATTCAGTATTATTAAAAAAAAAAAAAAAAACTCAATGTCTGAACGCAATCATCTAATGTCCACTCCAGACGGAGCAAACAGCCATGTGAAACTGTGCAGCAGGGCTCTGAACACAGATTAGATGGTGATGTTACCACATAATGTAACTCAGAAAAATAGTTTGCATACACACACGAAATAATGTTTTTTAGGTCTGTCAGCTAAATTCATCTTCATTAGGTAATTGTCACAAAATGGTCACGTTTGCATCAGAGATGCCTACCGTTTCCCTACCAACTAACCAAAGAGGTGGCAGTAGCACCATCTGGAAGGATTTGAGCATTTTGTCTCTTTTCATCATTTTAGACCGCACCGCATCATGCACCGAAAGTATTTACTAATCTTCAACAGACAGTAAAAGAAGAAATGAAGAAGAAAAAAATAGAATAGTCAAAGATACTAATGTGTGGCACAAATTTGCCACTGCCGCTAACATACAGCTTCTGCCAAAAAAAGTGCTGAATTTACAGCACTCTAAGATGTAATAAATTATCAAGATGCTATCTTTTAGTGAAGGTTCGCCACTGTAATCTAAAAAAAATAATATTTCTGGAGTTAGAAGCGGAAGTTTGAAATCCAACCCGACTGATGTGTGTTTTTTCTTCTTCGTGATGCATTTTTGGACTGGTGCGACATAGTTCAAAGAATATGGAAACTGACTTTCTACACCACTCAACAACTTTACAAAGTGGGTATGGGTAATTGCTATAATAAAAAGAGGAAAAAAATCATCCCAGAGGTTACTCAATAGATGACAGGATTATGTTCAGAAATGCTAGATTCACTCGTGTTGCTGTGTAAAAATGTGTGCCCCGAGAGGCATCACTTGTCTGAACACGTGCTTTTAAAGTTGAACAGTGGCAAGTAAACCAAGCACGACTGATCAATCTTCTCGCTGTGCGGGTTGTAAACTGTATGTCATTGTCTTGATAACCAGTCATTAAACCATGAACACGTCTCTCATTCATGCAGCTGTTTTGAGAAACCGTTTATTTAGACATAATTCATGTTGTGCCGCTTTGATTACTTCTAAACAGGCCATTTAAACAATAGGCCTGAAAATACTGAGCAGTAAGGGCCCAAATTTGGTCTTGAGTGGGGCTCTGTTCCCTTGTCACACACCAACCACCGACACCTCCCTATCACCTGACTGGCTGCTCTACACTGCATATCAGCGCAACATGCACACGAACTTGCAGCTATATAAATTACATCCTATGCATGAGGTATTTTTATATAACTCATATATTTACACTTCAATTCCCATTAACATCAACCTGCAAGAACAACCAAAAGCACTTTTAATATGCATATCATTTTCAATACAAAGTGCATCTCCACCAACAATTTGTCCTGCTAAGCTTTCGGCATTGTGCTGGTCATCTACGATAGTTTTTTAGATTTTTTTCCCAAGCCATATGAATAACATTTTTGCGATTTTCAAGTAAAACCCAAGCCTCTTCAGATATGTATCCAATGCAACTGCAGTCTGGACCTGGGCAAGTTGCACATTGCACAACGTGAAAAGCAATGGCAGACAAAGGAGAA
Organism: Hippocampus kuda; assembly: GCA_901007745.1. Classification (NCBI taxonomy): domain Eukaryota; kingdom Metazoa; phylum Chordata; class Actinopteri; order Syngnathiformes; family Syngnathidae; genus Hippocampus; species Hippocampus kuda. The sequence goes on along the minus strand of CAAKHF010023448.1, from coordinate 4,812 downwards.
GAAAACAGTGGCAATAAAATATGTTTCAAAACATAAATATATTGGAGGACCCATCAGTTCAAGCATGAAATCTTACAATGGCTGAAAGTTGGGGTTGAGACCTACAAATTACCTTCCGTAAACATTACCTCAATGCGAAGTTGCAATTGTTTTTGTGATAGCAATAATAATCTTTGTAATCTTGGAATAATAAAACAATTGAACAAAGAAAATCCAAATTGGGCATCGCATTGTTCTGTTTAACCTTTGCCATATTGCTCTTCCTACTCTTGCTCCTCCCCTTCCTCCATCTCTGCAGTGCAGAAGTGTGGCAGGAGGTGGGGCCAAACTTAGAGGTGGACACTCACCTCCTCACCTGTGCCACATCAGCTTGAATCGGTGGCAGCCTATTTAACAGTTTCTCCCATTGTTTGATGCTGGATAATCCTTGATGTTCACACTGTGTCTTGCCATGTTGCTGCTTTTCCGCCTGCCATGTGGTCAACCCTCAAGAATCACCTGGTGATCTCATTTATCTTGTGATCATAAGCATGTCCCTGAAGGTGATTTTCAGTTGCTACTTTGTTTTCTGGAGTATAGAATGATTTTGTTTTTGAGTATATTAATTTTGTGTTGCTACTTTGGACAAAATTAATTAGTTTTTGGTGTCTCTCTCTGCTCCCTGGATCCGAGCCTTTTTGTTTGCCTCGCGACAAGCAGAATCTTCTGGCCAAAACAAAAATGGACCAGGCAGACGGAGCATCTCAAGCTTGTGCACTCTGCGCAAGGAACACTGGTGAGCCAACGCAAGATGACACTGCAGCAAGTGGTGGAACACCTAAAGCAACTCTCTCCCAACCTTGACTCGGTTGAGTGAGTGAACAGCTAGTAGCCGTCAAAAATCGGCTTCCTCCATCCAGCACAACCTCCCCCCCGAGGAACCCATGCAGTTGGGAAGGGCCCGACTCGCCTCCGCTGAGTGACAGTGATGCATGATGAACAAACTCTGCCTCCACTGTGGCCAGGAAGTAGACCTTCTCGCCAGGTGTGCCGAGTTGCCAAAAAGACAGGGCTCACCAGGAGGAAGGGAGGCGTTGGTGAGCTGAATTTCTTTCACTTCCTCCTCACAAACGTGTACCAGGTATGATTCACGAGTCACATTGATCATTGCCTGTCCAGGTTCTGATCAACTCAGGGGCTGATGAAAAAAATATAGACATTGACTATGTTAAAAATAACCTCTCACTGACTCTGCTGTCCTCACCATAAGGTGCTAGCAATAAATGGTAGTCTCCTCAAAGAGGTAACACCCCGTACCACGCCCTTTAATCTGGTTCTCTCCAATAACCACCAAGAAATAGCTGAATTTTATGTAATATCCTCCCCACTCACACCGATAATTTTAGGGATACCCTGGTTTGAGTTGCACAATCGCCACATTGACTGATCCGCAGGTACTATTTGGAACTTGAGCAACCATTGTCATGCCCACTGTCGAAGGTCAGTGGCATGCACCAGAGCCCCTGGCTCCACCTACACCACAGACGTTAATGACTTGAGTAATGCCCCCTAGTGAATACCATGACCAAAAAGAGGGCTTTAGTAAGGACTCCCGCGTGTTCCCTTCCACCGCACAGGCCCTTTAACTGCAGTATGGAATAGCTTTCTGGGGCTCCGCTCCCGACCCACAGACTATACAGCCTGACCAAACCGGCCACATCTAACACCTTAATATAGTAAGAATAATTACTGCAGCAGCTAGGTTGACTTGGTTGGCAAGAACGCAAGCTAGCATAAGTCACATGAGAAATTCTCTCCCAAACGGCGACACTCATAGCGGTTGCCAATCGCGGAGGGGGAGTCGTTGTAATTAGTCAATGAACATTAAACTCTGGCAAAAAAAAAAAAAATACATTAAAATGTAATTTCTACACACACCAAAATAAAAACACTATTTAATCAATAATCACACAATCACCAAACGCAAAAAAACAGGTGAGCGTGATTGGTCGTGACCTAAACCCTGAGCAACTCCTGTGATTTTTTTTTTTTGAGTCGATGGTCTGTTTTCTCTCTAGATATTTATTGATGTGCCGTTTATAGTTGTTTACACTCCTCTGCAACGAATGCTGCTCGAGCAAGACTTTCAGAAAGTGAAAAATAGACTATGAATTATTTATTCTGGTGTTGCGTGACTGCATTTAATGATAGCTTAGAGGTGGTTCAGTACAGCTTAGCCTTAGCATGTTTCCCCCTGTATATTACCGTTTGTCCTCCTTTAGTGTTTAAGACACTTTACAGAAATGTCACTTATTTTCTACCGTAGAGGTGACGATTAAGGACTTTTCGAGGAACAGCTGCTGCCACACTAACCAGCCAAACAGCCACAGCCATGGTCTCAGAGTTGCAAAACTAGTTTTGTACATGGGAAGATACGATGACTTTAAGAAATGTTATCATTATTTGGTAGAGGTCAAATCTTTTGTCAGCCACTGAACAGACTGGCATGCAAATTGTGCATGTTGTCTCATCATTTCTTGAACATTTTCAACTTCCCTGTAACAGCGAAACAGAAGGGAACAGCCAATAACAAAATATGGCAAAAAAACGAACATTTGACGTCTCTGCAAACGTGGCACCATCTAAAACCGTGTACAATATTTTGCCAAAAGCATCCATCCATTATCTGAACCTTTCCCAGCTGTCTTCGGACCATAGACAGGGTACATAGAAAAACAAACAGTCACAATCACACTTTGGGACAATTTAGAGCGCTCAATTAACCTCTCATACATGTTTTTGGAATGTGGGAGAAAACCGGAGTACCCAGGGAAAACCCATGCAGGCACATGGAGAACATGCAAACTCTACACAGTAAGGCCAGATTCGAACCTTGGACCTCTGTACTGTGAGGCGGATATGCTAACCAGTTATACACTGTTCTACACTTGCATAGAGCATTGTTTACAATATATAAACGATGTACTAATTTTATACGATAATGTTTTTGTGCTATGTTTGTGTAAAAACAACAGATATACAGTAATTATATACACCTTACTTTAGAAATGTCACTCCAGTAGGCAAGCAGTAAGCTACACGTTTAGAATACATTATATTCTGTATATTAATAGAGCCAAATGAGGCTGGTCACATATGGTCATAGCACAGTCATGCTACAATAGAAATGGGCTTTCCCAAAATGGTTTCCACAAAGCATACAAGCAAAACGTTAGCTGCAGAATATTCATTTCGACCGAGAAGGGGGCAATAAGCCTGCCATGATCTCACTTTCATACATTTATTTATTAATTTATTTATTTGTATGCTTGCATCTTGAGACGGCTGTTTTCTCTCGCCTCGTAAACTCAGATACAACTCAGCTGCTGTTGTCACTATTCCTCAGAAGGATTGCAAAGCCTTCAAGTCTTTAACTCAGCGGCATGTGCATGTAACTTAAGACGAGTTAAACAAACTGAAGACGTTCACATGTCAACACCGTGTGCTGCCTACACCATATCGCGGCTATTCATCACACAGGGCTCAGCGCTAATACCATCTGCAATTTTCACTTGGACATGGACACGGTTTCAGTCAGACATGGAAAGAGGAGGCTATTTTCAGGATGCAAGGCTGGCTCCTGTAAGTGCTTAAGACTACAAATGTGTGAACAACAAGACAAGGTTTAGGGTGATAAACATCAGAAGGTCATGAACGGACTCAAACCCCAATGAGACGAAGAAAAGAACAGGCATACTTACAAAAGAAATACAGGCAGCCAGCAGAAGAATTCGCACGAGTAGGTCTTCAAACTGTTCAAGGACAAGCTCCCATAAAGATTTCCCTACAGGGAAGAGAGCGTAATTAAACAATCATTCAAAGAGAGATCTTTGTAATATGACACAAGAATAGAATATCAATGAAATTACCTTCTTCTGCTGGTAATTCTATTTGTCAGGGAGTGTAGACCAATGATGTAGTAGGACACACACACACACACACACACAGAAAGAAAGAGAAAAACGTCAAATATTCACCCAGGTGAACGTGTTGTATTCACTTCCTTTTAAAAAAACAAGAACTTCAAGAACAGTTAAGGACATTATGGCAAAGATCAGTGATAACTGAGAGTGCGCTGTCTAAACTATTATTTTAAATGACTAATTACATGACTGTATGTGTGGGAGTCGCTGGTGGTGTAATGGTACACTCGCCTGACTTTAGTGTGAGCAGGATGGAATTGCTTCCCACTCAGGGATGGTGTGGATGTGGGTGTGAATGGTTGTTCGTCTCTATGTGCCCTGCAACTGACTGGTGACCATTTCAGAGTGTAGTCCGCCTTTCGCTCAAAGTCAGCTGGGATAGGCATGCGTTATATTACACTCCATTTGAAAAAACACCAAATATCAGATACTGCCCCAGCAACTAATACTACGTAACAGCTAATATCACAATGGAAATCGTAGACAACTTTTTAAAATCCACTCCAAACAGGGACATTGATGATTTTATACCAGGTATTAAATATAAATAAGATAAGAAAACCTTTATTTGTCTCACAATGGAGAAATTGCCAATTTACAGCAGCAAAATTATGAAAGGGAGAAAGTAGAATACAAAGTAAATAAATATGAATATAAAAAAAATGGGTAAGTGGGGGTGAGTACAGGTTTTCAGGACCGTCCTTCTATATCTATAAATCCGAGCTCGATCTTAATATTTATGAAAAATCGAACTGGATGTGACCGATTCAGGTGGTATGATGCAGTGACCGGTGGACATACACTGTAAAACACGTGGACAAAAGACTAACTTTCCGCTGGAACACAATTT
>CAAKHF010023445.1:0-11693 GCA_901007745.1 Hippocampus kuda | reverse complement strand
ATGTGTGTGTGTGTGTGTGTGTGTGTGTGTGTGTGTGTGTGTGTGTGTGTGTGTGTGTGTGTGTGTGTGTGTGTGATCAAGGCAGCTAGCCTCAAACAATGAGAACAAGCACCAGGCAAGCATGAACCGAAGAAATATCTGATTATCCATCCATTTTCTACACTGCTTATCCACATTTGGGTTATGGATGAGCTGGAGCCGATCCCAGCTGACTTTGGGCAAGAGACACCAGTACACAAGTTTTAACTAGTGGATGTGTGTGCATAGTGTATTTGGAGTGAAGCATGTCATACATACATTAAGAAAAAGCTCAATATCTCTCCTTGAAAATCGCAAGAGAAAGCTACCTTGTGACCTAATGATCGAATGGAGATTTTACACAGTCAGTCTGTGCTCACCATGGCCTGATGACGGCTACCTTTTTCAACCGTGTTTCGGATAGAAATTCCTTTGAACAAATTATTCACATTGTTTATTCATATTGTTCACTTTAATTTCATCATGTCAATTTCAATACTGTATTTTCCGCACTATAAGGTGCTTCGAAGTATAAGGCACACCGTCAATGAATGGCCTATTTTTTTAAAAAAAAAAAAATCATATACAGTATAGGTCGCAACGCATAGAATAGAAGCTACAATAGTGGCTGCAGTTGCATTATACATCCACTAGATGGAGCCACACTAAAAGGAATACAATACAGCATTATTTATAAGATAAGATAAGATAAGATAAGATAATCCTTTATTTGTCCCACACTGGCGAAATTTACAGCCTTCAGCAGCAAGATTGTAGGTAGAAAGAAGAGAAAAGTTTAAGAGAAAAGAAAACACAGTTCAATTAAGTGCAATATAAATACAAACATGAATAAGGACAACAGTTCAATTAAGTGCAATATAAATACAAACATGAATAAGGTCAATAAGTCAAGTTCAATTAAGTGCAATATTATACAATATATTATATATATATATATATATATATATATATATATATATATATATGTGTGTATAATATACAATATTATATTGAGCCTTCACACACACTGCGCCTGTAATAAAACGCTTTCCAGAACATTTAAAATGCCACATCCCAGAAATCAGAATATATATCCATATATAAGGCGCATCGGATTATCAGGCACACTGTCGGATTTTGAGAAAATCGAACCGTTTTGGGTACGCCTTATAGTGCAGAAAATACGCTAGTTTTGCTCTCTTGAAAAGTAGGCGTCTTTCAACAAGAGGTGCTCTGTCCTGACTTGTCATCTAGAGTTAAATACCATGAAATATGGGAATTTCTCCATTGTGAGACTAATAAAGGTTTTCTTATCTTATAAAAGTGAGAATTATGATTTTTTTGTCTGATATTCATCTTTTGATCTGAAGCCCAAAATGTCTTCAGTATTCAACAAAAATTAAGGTTGCCGTTCCAACATTTTTGGAGGGGACTGTAAATGCACTGGTACTGACTTTCATCATGTTAACTGTTGCCATGGCACACGTGGTGAATTTACTTGCTCACTGATACTGTATTTCCAGCACTATTCTCTTCTCAAAGATGCATAGATCTCATACAGAAGCTCAATGACAGCTCTTATTCAAACCAAAGCAGATGTGCAAATGTGTTGTGGCTCTTGTGTCACACATCGACTCTCGTCAAGAGTAAAAATGTTCACTGTGAAACCTATTCTTAGGCTTTGCACTCCAGAGACAGGTTGTAAGATCGTTTTGCTGTGTAACTGTCTCACATGACTGTTTAGAGGAACATTTGATGCAGAATGATGACAAGAACGAAAGTTTCCCCATCAACTCATCTCCCGTGAAATCAGACATTCCCCAAAAAAGATGAAATGGCATGCTGTTCAAGCAAATCAACCAAAAACTGCCTTCGGAGTCCCTCAAAGCAATGCATGTCGCCGCACATCTAAGATGGAGCCATCATTCAAAATAGAGGTGTAGAGGACCGGTGGGGGGTAGAACTTCAGCATCACTCGCTTCTCTCCAGGGAAAAGCTTCATTGCACCGACTTTCAGCTCCCCGTGAAGTTTTGTAATAGTGCTCGAAATCCCTGCTGTTATTGTCCTTTCATACGATGGCTGCTGGCTGCATTGATAGAGCCCTCATCTCCTGCGCCAGCTTGAAGATAAGACGTTGACTCTTTGAGCCTCAAAATGCGGCTGATTATTTTCCTTCCATGCTTGCCTTGCTTCTTGCACACTCTCTATGGATAGCTTTGTACAGTATCCGATGTACAAGGCACACTAATAAAGTCATTGTGAGTTCCTGTTTGTTTTTTTGTTTTTTTGTTTTGCTTGTTTGCATCAGATTATCGGGTTGAATTGTATTTTATACTCCAGAATTCTTGGAAACGTGAGACCAGATGAGGAAATGCGCTTTAAAGACACACTAAAAAAACTAAATAACCCAGTATCTCGGCTACCTCTGTGATGGGGTTTTTGGGCCAAATAAAAGAATAATATGGATTACTCTTTTAGATAATTACTAGAGATCATACTTGAACTACAGTAAACCCTGTAACCTGTACCTGCAACTCATAAAAATTCTTGGACGCAGCCAACCCATCCAAAGGAAAAAAAAGAAGCTTTTGGGTGTAAATTGCCTGGTTTGGCTCAAGTCTCAAGTCTGCATGTGAGTTTCTGGGTGTGAGCAGTGGCCGACAGCAGCTCCGGCGATAGTGTGCTCAGTGTGTTTTTGTCCCAGCTTTCCATAAACACGTCACCCTCTATTTACAATAACTCCCCGCTATTGTTGCTTTGTTGTCTTGCAGAGGCTTTTGACTTGGTGCTGCGCCATGGTCGAAACGCTACACTGGCTATGCTCAAGTCAGAGTTCCCCGCTCTCGGAGGCGGAGCCCAGAGCTCAGTCGGGCAGCTCTTCCTGGACATGTCGCTCTACATCCTGGGCTCAGACTCCACGGTGGATCACATGGTGGCGGTGCTCTATGGCCGCCTTTTCCACATGACATATCGTCGCCTGCTTGGGGGCAGCGGGTCTTTGTCCGAGGAGTGCGTCAAAGAGGCCTGGAAGGACTCAGCAGCCTTCGGCCCTTATCCCAAACTCATGATGACCCGTCTCTCCCGCTCCCTTCTTGCAACGCGAGTTTTTCTTCAGGCGTTGAACCTGGGCATCGAGGTTGTTAATACCACGGACCACCTGCGACCCGGTCGGGACTGTAGCCGAGCCTTGATGAGACTATGGTACTGTCCGCACTGCCAGGGCTTGCTTGGGCCGCCAGTCTGCAGAGGATTCTGCCAAGCGGTGATGCACGGCTGCCTGGGGGGAGCGGCCGAGGTGCAGCCTCATTGGAAGACCTACGTGGATGGCTTGGGGAAGCTGGCGGCGGCCATGAGCGGCGAGCAGGACATGGAGGCGGTTGTCCTCAGACTTCCGGCCATGATCAAACTGGCACTCAAGAATGCAGTAAATACACGCGGCCGTCTCAGTAGTGTGGTGAGTCGTACACGCGCGCACACACATACAGGCCAGGAACCACAAAATACGATCAAGTTGGAATAAACAACCTTGAACTTTATGAGAGGAAACAGTGGTTTTACTGTCGGTCTCAATGGCTGTGAGGTAAAACCTTTTATTGAAGTACAGACACAGCAGCTCACCTTTCCCTTATAATCATTGTCTCCCATTTTGTTCTTTTTGGAAAGAATGTTGTCTTTTTTGACGCTGAATCATTTCTGTCAAGGTGAAGATTTTCAACTCAAATCCACGAGCCAGCACATTGACAATGATTCTGTGTTCAATTCTTTGCTTCACACCTGCCTGTGTGGCGTTTGCAGTGTTCTTCCTGTGATTGCATGGTTTTCCCAAATGCATGTTCGGTTAATAATTCAACACTCTCTAAAGACTTAATGAATACTTAATATGTGCCCTGCAATTGACTGTTGACCAGTTCAGGGTGTACCCCGTCTCTCACCCAGAATCTGCTGGTATGGATGCCAGTCTACCCGATCGCTAATGAGACTAATCTCTAGAAAAGAAAAAAAAAAAAACACCACTCATTAAACTAAAATACACACATTTTGGTTTATAGGCATTCACTATTTCACAGGAAGAATTTTATTCGTGGTGAAAGATATCTTTGACGTCTTATGCTTTGCCAAACAAAGTTGGTCCATGTTTACCGAAGATTGATGAAAAAATGGATACGTTCTCTTGATTCACTGAATGATTGTTTTTGTCACAGTTTTGCTGAAAATGAACCAGGGGTGCACACAACAACGTTGGCTAGGTTCTCCTTTGAGAACTAGAAGTTATGGTGCTCTTTTTTTTTTCACGACCCACAGAGTACATTTTTATACGTGTATAATCTCAAACGTTAATTGAGTTCCACATTCGGAAATACTCTCTAAATGCACTCTGGTTCGCTCCGACCGTTAGGAAACTCGGAAAGTGATGTTTAAATGTGCCGTCCAGTTCTTCCAAGTGCACTAAAATCACAAGTGCCGGTGTGCGCTCTCGATGCTCCAACTGGGCACATACCGTGTCAGTGCGTCAGGCAGTCCTTATAGAACCGGTTAAGCACAAGCTCCTGATAGAATTAGAAGAGCGATGCCCAAGTCCGGACCTCGTGATTCCCTATCCAGCCTGTTTTAGATGTCTCCCTCTTCCAACACAACTGATTGAAATGATCAGGATTGTTATCAGGCTTCTCAGAGCTTGCTGATGAGCAGATTTTTTGCATCGGGTGTGTTGGAAAAGGGAGACATATAAAACAGGAAGAGACTTGCAGTAGAACATAGCCTGCGTTCGGAAATGAATCTGCCTCTCCGAACACATGCACTCTCAGAGTAGTGTGCGGACATCAAAGCGAATTTCCGAATGAGCTCTTTGTTCCCTGGTTTCTTTCTGTCTTTGTCAGTTCATTGTGTTTGCTTTCTCGCTCCGTGTCAGCCATCAAGTCATCCCCTGTGATGTTGAGTCGCATCATTTTGTTCATTAGTTTGACTTTTGTTAATTCACTAGTTTTGATTAATTTACGAACCTTGATTCTCTTTTGTTCTTTTGTTATTAAATTTCCTTTTTGAGAGCACTCCTGCCCTGCCTCTGTGCTTCCGTGCACTTGGTTCCTCAACCTGAACCACGCACATCCGTAACAAGACCAGTGTTCTCAAACAGAGATTTCAAAGACGATTCTAGTGATATTGTGTCATTTTCCTGTGATAAATGGTGAGAATGTAAAAAGCCACTCAGGGTGAAGATTTTAGGCGTGGCCTGTGTTCAAATCGAGATTCAAGCTTTTGTCACTTTCTTAATATTTATGCTATATTTAAAAGGTTGCTCTCATTGGAAAGCTTGCTAAATTACAGAAACTGACAACATAAAAAAAATGATGTTAATTATTTGAATGAATTATTTTCAATGTTAAGTCGAAATATTCACACATTTCTGAGAGAATCAACCCAAAGTGAGCATGATTGTTCGTGAAGGTTTATTTAGAAAAAAAAGCTTTTGGATCTCTATAAAGTGTGTAGGTGTACCAGTGAGAGCGTATTAGCAGTTTTAAAAGCAACATTTTCCGAGTCATAAAACAAATGTGTAAAAGTGTCAGGGAGCATTGTTTTAACAAGCATTTCTTTTTTTTCCCCAGCAGTTAAAAGCCGTCCCAATAGCGGTGACCCGTTATGTGCGATTTCTACTGCAATAAAATCGTCAGGTTTGTTCGAGGCCCACAAGTGAAGTCGGAGAGTAGTGCTCATGAAATATGGAGGCATTTTTCTGCCAAAGCGACAGAGCCGGATGTGTGTTTGCGCTTGTATATCTGGTGAACTTTTCACTCTCACACCCGGAATCCCCGCAGTGACCGGGTTTCCACTCACAAGCCATCATTTATTAATTCACAGGTTGACCTCACTTACTTCGCATCCTCAAATTGCTGAGGCTGTTTCCGTCTCTCTATGCAGGATCACCATTTAAAATTAAAAACCATGGCAGTTGCGGTCGCTACGGATGACTTGAATGTGTGTTCACGGCTCGGACCGGTTCCACCATATAGGATTATCGCTGCTATGTCAGTGTGTTGCTCCGGTTTGTGACAAGGTCATGCGTGTGTGTCTGAGTGGGTTAGTGTTCCAACGTAATCTTGCAGAGACACCCCTTCCTCAGGATTGTCATTGAAAGGACAGTGGCATTGTTTCCCTTACTGTGGGTTTTGTCTTCTGCAAAATGTCACTGGAGAATTGAACGCACTTCATAATTTTACCCCAAATAAGTACTTTGCACCTTTCAGCTCCAAATTTCAATGAGGCATATACAAATATGTAAAGTGGAAAAGGAGCTTAAGAATTCAATCCGACTGTTACGTCTCTGTAATACTTGCCAAATTAACACCAAGTTAACCAAAAGCGTGTTATTTTTTTTTATTGCTATGCACTTGATTTCATAGCAGTACACAGGGCTGCGTGATATTGGAAAACTATGCAATATGCGGTATGGGTGTTGAATATTGTGATTTTGATCTTGCGATATTTAACATGTACCCAAGGAAATTACATTTTTAATTATTTGATGGAAAAAACATTGTCATGCGGCAAAATAAACAAGTTCATTGTATTCTGAGCAAATTCATTGATGAATCAGTCTACAGTGGTGCCTCTAATTACGAAATTCATTGGTTCTGGAAGAAATTTCTTTATTAGAAAACTTTGTAAGTAGAGACGCGTTTTCCATGTAAATGCCCTAATTCGTTCAAATTCAGTCATAAATGTTTCCTTAAAGCATAAAAATGCGTCAAAATATGCATACAATATACATGTTACAATTAGATTATTACACAATAAATGAGAGTTGTGCATCCTCTGCGTCCTCATTGTTTTTTGCCCTCTTTAGTCTGTGTTCTCTCCCAGAAGTGGTTTTTACTCGGAACTGCGAGCAGCAGTCTATACTGTATTTTCACCTTTGGTATCTTGAATTTTTTTCATAACAAGAGGCAATATTTTCCTGTTGAGACGTTTCGTAACTTGAAAATTTTGTATGAGGAGATGTTCGTAAGTAGAGGTACCACTGTACCGTAGACATGGAAAAAAGTAATTCGGAAGAGTATCCGATTGAAAAGATAGCTTTCAAGATGAACAACATTCCTATTCTGAAATGGCGAATGAAAAGGTTTTGCATGAAAGCCAAAGTGAATTTCAGTTTGTAAATGGGAGCTTCGGTCAAGGTTTTTCTCATTTACAACTAAAAGAATTGCACTTTAAACACGTTGAATGATTTGTAAGAATTAATTGAACTTATTGACCTTATCCATATTTGTATTTATATTGCACTTAATTGAACTTATTGACCTTATCCATATTTGTATTTATATTGCACTTAATTGAACTGTGTTTTCTTTTCTCTTAAACTTTTCTCTTCTCTACCCACAATCTTGCTGCTGAAGGCTGTAAATTTCCCCAGTGTGGGACAAATAAAGGATATCTTATCTTAAGATGCAAACATTGCAAATACGCTTTACTTACAAATTCTTAGCCTTACTTTGACATGTAAGCATCCACCTTGCAAAGAAAAAAAAAAAAGATCCTCTTGAAGTCTACTTCAGTAGTTTCCGAAAGGATCCTCCTATGTTGCCTTGTTTGGTAGTTTCATGTGATTTCGAGCCTCTCACTTAACCTGCCCTCTAGGGATGCACTGTGTTACCCACAGTGATAGACAGATTGACTGAGCACACTCGAGAGAGAGGCGTCTGGCCTGTGAACACTTTAAACATGGACTCTGCTGGCGGGGTGACCATCATAAGTCTGGCAGCCTTCTCCCCCAGCATGTTAATGTTCATTTCTTCCTCTCGGCACAAATCCAGAATGAATCAACCTGTTCGGCGAGAAAAGAGAGGGCAGCCAAGAGCCCCGCAGCTCCAATCTATCCCCTTGTCAACTTCCCACCCTTTCTCTCGGAGTTTTGATGTCATCCACCTCACTCTGTACATCTCACTCCGAACATTACACTCGCTCTTTCATTCCCTCTTTTTCTGCCGCTCATTCGCTCGGCTGCGAGAGAAGATGCATGATTTATGAAGCTCTATTTTTATCAGTTACTCAGGAGAAAGAAGAGCAAAGGAGCGACAAAGACGGGGACAGAATAAAAGTATGGCCGGGGGGAGGTGGGGGAACCCAAGAGGACGAAGGACAGATGGGTGCAGAGGAGACGTTCATCACCCAGCCAGGCCTCGGCTCAAATGAAGACGGGAAGTCGACTGTGACACAAAGATGATGAATCTGGCCGGCATTGTTGGAGATTGTCTGTTGTGTGTCATTTCACACCAGACACAGCAGCAAGTGCGCTATAATGCCACGTCTTGTCACTGCGTCAGTAACATGCTTTTAGAACTCTTCACTTTCCTCAGTTCTCTGATCTGCCATTGCCTGGCTGTTGTGTCGGCAGATCTGACCAAATCCTAATAAATATTTCACTCAGGAAACACAACTGTGGAAATCAGAACGTGATTCAGTGGGGAAAAAAACCAAAGCAAAACAATCTCCTATGAGCTTGTAAAACATAACAGGTCATGAGGCAATTCTAGTCGAAGACAAACTGTCACCATCTTTACCATGCAGATGCACATGGTTTTGTTAATCAAGTCACTTAATTCTGGCACTCTTGCTGATTGCCAGTTTACTCAAACGCGTCCTATTTACGGTACTTCACATTTAGGCCTCTATAAATATACCGGCTGCAAATCTCAATTACACCGGATTTGCCCTAAAATACAGATTCGTTAACGTGCAATGCATGTAATCGCCTCATAATTTCACTCTAATTGGAAAGTTATGGGTCTTACTGTGTATTAAACACATTCAAATCTTTTTGATGTTTTATCGGTGCCAGAAGCAGTGGCTAAAAAGTGGAAGCTATGCATTTAACAACTCCTAATGGTTCAGAAATTACGGAACTGTGAGTGAAAACTGTGAAATCAATTTTTCTTACAGAAGTCTCATAACCTTGCCGGGAAGCAGATCTCTATTTTAAACTCTGCTGTGAATCGCATCGTTGACTCATCTGTTTTACTCTTTGTGGCAGATTAATGACTTTGGAATGTAATTTTATTTTTCTGTCATGTCTTTTTCATGTGAAGCCAAAGTACCGTATATGAAGTGGATTGATTTACAAGTTGATCTGAATTTAGGCAGGAGGTTGTTTTGAAAGAACTCATACTGCACGAGATATTAATGGTTCTGAATTCTGAAAAATCTGACCTTAGAAGAGCTGATCCACTATTGAGCACCTTCACCAAAGTTAGGGGTATGCAAATTGAAATCCTTAATTCATTGTGCATCGAGTCAAAGATCAATTTATCAAGGTCAGTCAGGGTAAATGGGCTGCCACTTGTATAGCGCTTTTCAAATATTACAGAGGCATCACAGACGGATTAAATGAATTAAACTATCTCAAGGCACCGCTGCAAGTGGGTGTCCCTACTCACTTTGTCATTGACGCACACAGCCGAAAGAAATGAATTATCTGGCACCCACACTACTGACTCTTTTGTGCCGACTCTTTTGATCCAGTCATTTACCGTGACATCACTGCCCACGTACAGGACATGAATTGGTCCATTTGAAAAACAAAGTATACAGATGTGCACTAAAAGGATTCATGCTTAAGGCACCTCCATTGAAGAGGTGAACATATTTTCCCGAACAATGAATGACTTTGGAGCAACTGAACAGGCAGGTCTGTGTATCGTTTGCATGTAGACATGTTCCAGTCGACACGTACTGACCCAACACACAGTTGAGGAAAAGAATTTTCAATGAAAGCGAGCTTGCCACTCGTTAAGCGCCGACCTCGTGTGCCCAAAGCCTTACAAACAATGAATGAGTGGCCTTTAACTGCTCACTGGACTGTGCGAAGCGAAGTGTGGCTTGCGGCCATTCCGCTATGAGAATCATCTGAGCTTGGAAAACAGTTTGGGAGCCACATCTGGCTCAGTGGCCGGCTATTGCGGTGTTTCACAGCCGGTAGTGTGGGTAACCGAACACATTGATGTGGCTATGTGCAAACATTTCTCATTTTATTTCCAAGATGATAAGCAAATATTCTCAATAATTACATAAATCTGTCAATGAAATTGATTGAGTGGGCTCCAACTAGTTTCCCGAGGGAGACAAGTTTAAATGCCCGCTTAAAGGCCACCGAGTCAAATAATCAGCTCCATTTTTTTTGTGGGGCATAACAAAAGCATTTTTATTTATTTTGAGTTCTTACTTTTTACATTTATATTATTAAATGATGAAAGGGTGCGGGGTCCGCAATTGATAATAAAGGTTTGGAACTGACTGTTTTGGACACTGCGGGAAAAATTCAGTCATTTTAATGACGTTTATTTTTAGAACGGTGTTAGTTGTTAGCAAAATCTGCAAATGGAAATGATATTATATGCAATTGGGACTTTAAAATGTGAACGTTATAGTGGTGAAAACATTGTAAATGGGATACGTTGGAAAGAGGTTCGACTGTAATTTGCACACTCGATGGGCGGCGGGCACCAAAGTTGTGCATACAAAGGTCAAAATGTTACGTTAAGAATCGAGTGCACTCGTTGCAAATGTCTATTAAATTAAGGAAGGGCCATAGTGAAGTTGCTCATGGCCAATATCTTCTGTTTCAAACTGCTTACTAAAAAGTGTAATATTACGACCATTCATCTTCCGAACCGCTTCATCCTCATTAGGGTCGCGGGGGGTGCTGGAGCCTATCCCAGCTGTCTTCGGGCAGTAGGCAGGGGACACCCTGAATTGGTTGCCAGCCAATCGCAGGGCACACAGAGACAAACAACCATGCACGCCCGCACTCACACCTAGGGACAATTTCGAGTGTTCAATCAGCCTGCCATGCATGTTTTCGGAATGAGGGAGGAAACCGGAGCACCCGGAGAAAACCCACGCAGGCCCGGGGAGAACATGCAAACTCCACACAGGGAGGCCGGAGCTGGAATCGAACCCGGTACCTCTGCACTGTGAAGTCGACGTGCTAACCACTGGACTACCGGGCCGCATATTACGGCCAGTCAAGTGGAATTCTAATGAAAGTCGTCTTATCCAAGTATTTATTTGCTGTTGTAGCTTTACATCATGTTGCGATGTAGGCCCAGAAGAGCTGAGGTGCATGCTTGTACACTTGCAAATCATAAGGCCCGATTGTGTGTTTTATGACTTGTGGACAGGCCCCATCCCGCCATCAGTGCGGCAGGCTGCTCAGTGAAGATAAAACTGGGCAGGTTTTTCCAAGCACTCCCACTGACGCAGGCCTTATCAGCTGCTACCCTGTAGCTCGTGTTAGTCCATCCCTGCGCGACATTAATACCCCGATAATGTGCCCCTTCCTTGAGGATTTCGCGAAACAACCCGGCATGGGTGGGCGGAGGGGCGTCTGCGCTGAATCGCTCCGTCCCAGAGACCCCTGTGGCTTCTGAATGAACGTGTCAACCAAAAGAAGACCATGGTTCCAATCACATTAATCATGGCCAGAGAGCATCAGTGCTCACCGCAGGTACAGCGCAGCGGGGACAATTACAAGAGAGGATGTCGGAGAAGAGGATTCACTGACAGAAATAATGTGTGTGTGCGTGTCTGTTTATGCAAATGTGTTTAAGTATTTGTCAAGTTATGAGGCCCTAATATAGCATAAATAGGTATTTATGTGAGTGTGTGTGTGTGCGTGTGT
>CAAKHF010023443.1:0-13017 GCA_901007745.1 Hippocampus kuda | reverse complement strand
GGGGGGGGGGGGGGGGGGGGGGGGGCTAGTTCGATGCAGCGCAATGAAGATGAGGATGATGTTGGACCGTACCATTGCGCTGATCTAGATGCGTCTTAATGTTGCAGAGCTCCCCTTTAATGTCGCCAGGCACCTCCATGCCCAATTTCTGGTAGAAGTCCCGCTGCTTCTTTATCTCCGCTAGACAACCAACAGGAGGAAAGATGATGTTCATGATCTGTAGTTTTATTCATATATTTTTTTAAACAAATATTTCATTTTTTTCCATTTTGAAAAAAATAAACATACCCTCTTGTAGTCCGGGTACCAACTTGTACACAATGTCTTGCATTGTTCTGTCATGGCTGCCAAGATGACGACATATTGTGTTCATAGCAAGCCAGTACACAGGCACATACATATACATATACAAAACAGTGGAATTCCCTCAGGGCCTTCAGATTATTTACATTAATTCCAATGGGGAATTTTTTAATTCCAATATTTTAAAATACACGGTGCTTGACGTAAGCATTTTTCTTGACTCTGTGTGTGTGTGTGTGTGTGAGACTCACCCAATGTACTGCAGTGGATGGCTCTGATGAATCACAATTCTACACGTGGGACATGTGTTGTTCTCCTCCAGATACTTCACAAGGCAGCTTCGACAAACTGCGCACAAACACACAAACCTAATATTAATGGTTAAAATTTAAGTCCATCCTCATCACATTCATCCAGCCTTCCTGTGTGGAGTTTGCGTGTTCTCCCCATGCCTGCGTAGGTTTGCTCCGTGTCCTCCGGTTTCCTCCCAAATTCCATAAACATGGATGGCAGGCTGATTGAACACTCCAAATTGTCCTGATTGTTCGTCTCTGTGTGCCCTGCGATTGGCTGGCAACCGGTTCAGGGTGTCCCCCGCCTACTGCCCAAAGACAGCTGCGATAGGCTCAGCATTCCCAGGACCCTCGTGAGAAGTGGTTTGGAAATCCAGACACAGAGGGCACATGCAAACTGCATACAGGAGCGCATATTCGAACCCTTGACCTCTGTACTGTGAGGCGGACATGCTAACCAGCTGTTCTCTGTGCCACCCGTATTACAAAGATAGATAAGAGAAGATAAAAAAAAAAACCTTTCTTTTTCTCAAGATGGAGAAATTCCCAATTTACAGCAGCAAGATAGATAGCCAGATAGAGAGAAAGATAACACGCATACACGCAAGCATTCCCACAGATGGGGATCACATACATGTGGGGCTACATCATTAACAAACTTTTTCCTTTGGCAGGTTGGTAACAGATTTGAACGGCATGGTGATGACTCCTCCATCAAACCTCTCTACACTTGACCTGTCTTCCATGAAAGACGTACTCCTTCTGAGAGCTTTATTGCAGTCAGACAGCTGCAGTGGGCCGACGTGACCTGAATGTCTCTTGAACAAAAGATTCCACTGGGACACCCGCGGAGGCGGTTTCAAGTAGGACGGCTCTCTCTAGTGGACGTAAGAAGGACTTACATCAATGTGCATATAAAGTGTGTACGTACACGTGTGCAGGCACTCTGTGACGGTGGTGGCGTCTATCAGGTAGCCGTCGCACAGCCGACAGGTGATGTGGGCGTTGATGTGACAGAGCTTGATCTTCCTTGTCAGCATGTCGGGGTTCTGTGGCAGACATAAATAGAGATAAAATAAAAACGAGATGAGGAAAGATGCCCCATTGTCGTCATGGCAACAGAATGCAGCTGCTCTCTGCATGCAGATGCATGCAGACAATGTAGTCATACTGCCATCTTGTGAAAGAGGAGAGGGGGGGACACATGATGCCAAATCTGACAAACCAGCACGTAGATAAGCAAGGTAAAGTAAGGTGGTAGCTCAGTTCAACGCTTGGTAGGCAGTTAGGTAGATAAACAACAAAATAGATGCATAGGTGTGTGGGCAGGTAGAGTGCAGACGTGGGTGTGGTAGTACAAAAACTTTAGTAAAAGTACTGTTATTTTAGAATACGACTCAGGGGCTGTTATAAATACCCCCCTGCCCCCCAAAGTGTTTTGCTATCTAACAGGTATTCATTTGAGCCCTAGAGAGAATTGTGCCCCTTGCTTATCTGCAGCGTCCATATGCTCCCGACATGAACCCCCTATTCCACTCTTGGCGCTTATGCGCAGTTGAGTGCTGGTTCTTGCGACCCAAACGCATATGTAGGAAGGAATGATGGTGCAATCTGTGACAAGGGCGCGTGTCAGACAACGCTCGTCAGGTACCTAGGCTCACATAACATCCAAGCGTTATAAGGGGTGTTCACACGGCACACATTTACATAGGTGCTGCACCGATGTATTTTGTTGCGATATATCTTACACTGGTGTAAATTTTGTGGAGCGTTCACACATATAAAGCTGCTTCCTAAAGAGAAGCGTGTTAACCCCGGTGCAGCCCCACTTGCGTTCACACGGCAGTTTCTGCGGCCGTGTAATACGATAAGTAATAATACGGAAATAAAACATGCGCATGCGTAAAGTGTACTCCTTTTCCCCGCCTTGTTTGTAACATCTCAAAAAACCATGGTTTATAATTCTCCAGACAAATCAACGCTGTGGTCTATCAGACACCGTAAAAGGATGATAACATCTTCAACGTGTTGAATTGAACCAATGCCATAAAATATGTAAGTCAAGTAAGTTTTATAAGACTTAATGTTGAACGTGTACACACATCTGATTTATTGATGTGTGACCGCGTGTGTGTGCACCTCCATAGCATAGTGGCTGTTTTATAAGGCTAAATGTGTCTGAGTGTGTGTGGTGCTGAGTGCACACACAATTTTTGAGTCGTAAAAATGTGTCCTTATTGGCCGATTGAACAGACATACTCTGGCACCGACAGTGATCACAATTATCGGCGATGGGTACTGTTTTTTGCGTTTGGGCACCCGCCCCCCAAAATGGCTGTGCAAAGGTACTGTTTCGGGGCAGGGGAAAAAAATAAACATACCCAACCTTAAATATTATATGTGCATTCTGTGAACCAATAGGATAGTGGACATTTTAAATCCAGTTGACTAGGAAATAAAGAATTAGTCCTCCTCACCCCTAATACCGCCATGCGTGTGCTGTGGATGTTGCGCCGTCCACGTCTCTTCCTGCAGGTTGAGCAGCCGGTGGCGTTAGCTCCACATCATGGGGAGTCTCTCATTCGAGCCTGAGCACGGGGAAAGAAAAAAACACCAACAATAGTTTTTGAAGATGTTTTCAATAGTCTTATTCAGGATGACTGGCATCTTGCACAATACAAATAAACAGAAAAACAAGAAAGAGTCCACCGATGTATATTAGTGGTTTGGCATTGGCGGATTCACACATTCGTCAATTTTTTTGACCCTAGTGAGGATGAAGCGGTTCGGAATATATATATATATATATATATATATATATATATATATATATATATATATATATATATATATATATATATATATAATATTATATTTTATTTATTTATTTTTTTACTTGTATATGTGGTCGCAACTTCGTGGATTTTCGTTTATCGCGGGTGGTTTTGGTCCCCATTAACCGCGATAAACGAGGGATTACGGTCTTCAATTTTGGAGGGTGGAGGATGGGGGGGCAATCCTTGTTTTTCATAGAAAATGCATATTGCCAGGATGTTCCACTTGTTTAAGAATTTGTGGGGTTTTAAATGTTTTTTCTCCCCAATACAATTATTACAGGCATCAATCATTTTTTTTCACACTCATGCAGGCATCATACAATATTAAAAACTGATACAGTACATATTTTCAAATTATTTGTGACAACAGTCATTACGCACAACAGAGAAAAATAGCACAACCAGACAATCTACAGGCGAAAAACAGACAGACACAATGGATGCTCGATCGTGCATGTGTGGGCACAACATTGACATGTCATAAAATGATAAGAACATCCTCTGGCAGTTATTCATGATCAGTTCCAACTTTCACAATAGAAATCAACACAGTGAGTAGAAATAAATAGGATTAGCGATTGGAAAAAAAAGTCAGATGACTCACTTAAATTGACCAAAAAAATTGGTTGACACAAGCTCAAGCAAATTTTTTCTAGACGTTAGGTTCACGTTCATAGTCACTCCTGTTCCGATTCTCATTTCGTAATAAATGCAGCATGGTTGACGAGGAGTATTTTACTATGAAATGAGTTCCACAGTGGTAAAAGTGCACACACACACTCAAAAGAGTTCCTTATTGGTCTGCCTGTGGCCATTGGAGTGTTTCTCCTTGCTAAAGTTTTGCACACACACATGAAGGCCTGCTGTCACAGGCAGGAGGAGGCAAGCTTCTTCTTGTAAGGGGGTTTTGCCTCAGCTTCAGAAACACACATACACATTCACTCAGACCCAAGTGTAACTATTCACACGTTTGCAATGGTAAAATCAAAACCGTCCGTCACGCACATGCACGCATGCACACACATAGTTTGACTTCGTGTGAAGGCAAATATGATAATGGCTGTTATGCAAACAGATAGCAAATGAAGTCCATATTCTGCTCATATTCAGTTTGTACTCTGCTCATATTCAGTCATGCTGTATAACTTTCCCATGTTCGCAGTACAGTATAGCTTTGCGTCCTTGTAACAATCATCACCTAAATTGGAATACTCCCAACTGAAGTCGCACAAACTTTGGAATGCGCCAAGCTGAGAATTGGTTTAGGAGAAACGAAAGTTATGATATCACACCTTGTGTCTCGGTACCGCCCTTCTGATGGTATAAAAATGATGTGAATCTCTTCCTGCTTCGCACTCGTGATGCGCAGCCATTGTCTGTAATTCCCTGATGCCCAGAATATTCTGTTATTAAAAACTTTGAAATGCTGTTCATCGATTCCAGCCTCTGATTGAAGAACCAACATTCTCCTCGTCCGAAATTCAACGAACACGCGGGGGAGATGAGGCCGCTCTTCCCCCAACACAACCCTGAGCGTTTTATATCTTGCCTTGTGGCCAAGTACTATGCCATGTTTTTCTCAGAATCGAAAAGGGAAGTGCATCTTAATTGACATTCCAGTAAAACTCTTCCCTGCCAGCTCTATAGTAGCACTCATGTTAAAAGCTTCATGGGATTCCGACCGGCGCCACCTGCCCCAATACTCACGCAGTAAAATGTTTCACGGACAAGCCTGTGCTGTTAGCATTTCATTTTCCAAGCTATTGACCATCACAACAGACACACTGAGGCAAATTTAAGACAAAGGGACTTGAAATTCATTGGAAAATGGCCAGGCTACGTAAACTAGAACAGTGAAACCTCCACTTTCCAACTTAATTCAGTCTGTGACCGTTTGTAACCTGAAATGTTTTGTAATCCGAAGTAATTTCACACTGAAACAAATGGGAGATGTAATTAAAAACGACATAAGCTAACTTCTATTTACGGTACCTTTTTTTGTAAGCGTATGGTCAAAAATATACCAGTAAGTTAAAACACACTATTACATTTAAAATAAAGCAATATTTTACTGCTCATTAACAGTGGGAGGAGGACAACAGCTCTTCAATTGAAGAAGAGTCTTCATCATTAATAATTCCGTGGAACTGATTCGGGTTTTTATTTCTAATCTTCAATTTGCCACAACAGAGCGATCCAGAGAAACCTGTCTTTTTCATAAAGAAAAAAAAAATTCTATTCAGCTTATTCATTTGTGGCATGTTCCAAATAGGTGTTTGATGAGCATTCCTCAACTTTTTGCCCATTTGCGACACATTTCCGATTTTTTCATGCAGTGCGAACGGTACAATTGTGATTATTTTCAAATCCAACCACAGCCTCTTTCTTATGTTCATATACTGTCAATTGAAAATGTGTTTGATGCGTCTGCCGTATGAATTCTCATCTGAACACATCCGATTTGTATGACATAAAAAGTAGACTACTCACATTTGTCCATGACTCAGCATTGTTATGAGTACCAGCGTTGACTTCACATTTGTGAAGAATTTAAGCCCACTTGAAACATGAAACATTAATTGGTGATTCATCCATGCGGACGGTCCATTTATTACAAGCAGCAATGATGTGACAACATCTTTAGTTTTTGTCTCCTTTAAATGAGGAGATCGAGGAGCATCTGCCGCATATCCCCAAAATATTTTTACCTCCTCCTGCCTCGCTAATCTGGCAATATGAGATGATACAATGAGCCCCTCCACGCGGGACCACATTTACTTCCATCAACACCACGTGATGCCTTTTTGGTTAGAAGTTGCATTTGATTTTTCAATATGAATGGATACATATAAAGATCGTATTTAACTAAAAATCTGAATTGGGCATCATGCCATGCAGCCTTTTTGTACTACTTCATTGCTTTTTATGTATCTCGGTTCTGCGAACATTCGCTATGAACTTGAAGAGAATAACTGCTTTGAGTGTCAGAATTGAGCGTGATACCAGCGTACCGAATCTGCATCTCTGCAATGTAAGATATCTAAAATCTTGCGATGGAGAGATGACAACTGCCTTGAATTGGCTATACGTTCATACAAACATGTCAGTGTGTGCGCAGTATGAGTATGAGAGTATGAAAACTGAAACAATCACATTTCCTAAATCTAGTCAGAAATGTACTTACTCAGTGTGAAATCGGGTCTTGTTTAACTGAGCACAAAGCTGATGTATTTGCAGGGAGCCATCCTGTTGGGCGAATGGCAACAGTTAGATACACAGTTTGATTGTCCCTTTGCCATTCAAAGGATGAACATGTGATTTTTCTGCCTGCCACAATAACCCGCTGGCATTGAGAGAAAACTATGGAGTTCTGGTTAGGGCTGTCACAAACCAATCTTTTTAAAGTCGATTATCCCATTAATTACTCGAGTAATTGCACGCCCATGAGTATGGATCTCCAAATAACAGTCAAGTTTGCCAAGGTTGATGTACATTAACACTATTCTCTGTTGTTCAAAGTAAACAATATTTTCAAATTAAACCAGGCATAGGTGGAGCACTCTCTCACAACGGGCCAAGTGCTTCTCGTGGCCTTTTAGGCTGCTCGCATAGCCCACAGAGGACATGAGCACTTATTCACGTCATGAGCGAGCCCACGACCCGCTGCAACCACGGACGTGCATTACATTGGCCTGCGATTCATTTTCGTTGATGTATGAAACATTTACCCCCAAGAATTCACATCAGGACACACTTACATTGGACTCTGCTAGCGATGTGTTGAGAGCAGACGTGTTCAGCATTCTTCCTTTTGAACACAAATGACTTTCCATTTGCAGTTGTCACACATCTTAACATGATATCCAGTTTACAAACACCATGCAGTACTTTCCAATTAAGCGATGCTGGAGTAACTACATTCTCTCTCTCTCCTGTGGTTGGTCGGAAAGAAATTTCATCTGTGCTGTATGTTGCACATCGAGCACATTTGACAATAAGGTTGACTTGAACTTGAACTAACGTCGCGGTGGATCGCAGACTAATATAGAAAGCCTTGCATGTCAGTTTTTGTTTTCCTCCGCATAGTGTGATGTCCTACATGGGCCCAAAAGCTTGTTCCTCGACATTGAATAATAGGGTGATGGAGCAAAACGCCCCGGCACTCCCTGACCAGCGCGCTCTAACTCCCTCTTCTGCCCCAAATATTAGACATGCCCTCGTGACATTCTTGTGGAGCTTTGTGTCTTGTTTATTACAGAGGTGACAAGTACAGTATATGCCCGTGAGCATCATGACATCATACAGTGTTCTCAGCATTTTTGCTGTAGGTTGTATCACCCCAAAAGGGCAACCAATTGACCGTTCATCCCTCAAAAGGTATTTTTTTTCAAATGTATTTATGATTGCCCTTTCATCAAGCAAATATTTTATGCAAATATTTGATTAGGTACGATCAAATTTCAGAAGGATACTCAAATATGAAAGTATTCAAGAGCTGCATCCCTCCAAACCCTCCACCTCCTCCCCATTTGTTTCAGGTCACACACACACACACACACACGCACACACGCGCACACACGCGCACACACTCCTCGATATTATGAATTCTCTCACGATTGGGATTTTCTGCTATTCGGTATCAGCTGAAAAAGATCGGATATTTTATTTTTCTTAATTTTCAACAATACTATATTTTACGAATTAACTTGATTTGAACCACTGCTCACTTGAAGCCAAAGAAAGGTATGATCTTGGGATACCTTTTAAAAAATAAAAAATAAATAAATTGGATGTCTTCTTTTTGTTCTTAATTGCAGAGGTCTTTGATCTGGACTTTGTATCGATATTCAATATCATAATAAGTTAAGACTCAAGTGCAAGCATCCCTAGTTGAAACACAATTTTAAAATGATCCACACACATTTATACATGCATAATATATGAAGAGAGCAAGATCAAGGAATGACCCCAAAATATTGTACAAAGTATGCAACAATGTGCAGGGTTACTACACTTTTTCGAAATTATGTTGCTGGACATTTCCAGGATTTTTCCAGGACTAATTGATGCTATGGTATGAGTCCAGTTATCAGAACATACATGAATAAATTCCACTCCTAAGCTTTGAGAAATGTTATTTTCCATTATTGTATCTAATATTTTGTGCATTTAACTAGACAAAGACCAAATATGATCCCAAATCGGCCAAAAAAAAAAAAATACAACAAACGTCTCTCTCAAAGCTGTGACTCTATTCTCATCGTTCACCCCAGAAGAGCAGCTCAAATGAACACCTCATTCGCCAATGTCACAACAGTAATATAAAGTCTTATTTGGATGTCGACATTGAAATGATTTTTATTTCTTAGTAAATCAATACGATGGACTACAGCTGATTGACAAATGAGTTGTTGATGGGTTGGAGAGAAGCCAAAGACCATGCGAGCATCCTTGGCACTGCCGCAGCCAGGTTGATGAGTGAGGGGGCGTAACAATAGCTAAAAACTACATGAAAGGGCAGAGCTCTGCACATACACAATATTTTAATACAGCTGAATTCATCTCAATCACATATATTCTGCTGTCGGACAATTGAGCAAGTATGAAATACTGAGTGAAACGTGGTCCAGTTCCCTTCGCTATCTCAAAGCTGTGGTCAGGTGTAGAAAAAAATGTAGTGTGTTTCCGGTAACATGAAATTTCAGCATAGGGTCGGTAGGTCGGACAAAGTTTTTTTTTAATCTTTTTTTTTTCCACCATCAAAAATTTAAACAAAATAACCATAAAATATAAAACATAAAACAATAAGACATCGAACCCGCCGCTCCGCGGCCGTCACTGCCGTCACCTATTTACTTTTTTCCACGCTCCGGACTCGGGGGGCCGGGGCGCGCCGCCGCCTTTGCCGCCGTCCTCCGCTGCCGTCCTCCTCCGCCCTCCTCCGCCCTCGGTTTTTACTCAGTCCGTGGTGTTCATCAAATAGTTCGCTGAATTTTTTCGATACATCAATGGATGCTATTTTCTTAACATTACGGTGTGAGCATGCGACTGTAACACAGAAAACGCGGTTTAAACTGTCGTCGGAGATCGCGACCGCCGCCATGTTTCAATGTTGTTGACAGACGACAGGGCAAACTACGCATGCGCTCAACGTGAATATCGCGAGAGTTTGCACCGATGTAAACCCTCTACACAAAAATGTAGAGGGTTTAAAAAAAAATGCCAACCGTAAAGTTTTTTTTCGACGTAGAAATTCTCGGTCGGTTGGGTTACCGGAAACACACTACTTTTTTTTCTACGCCTCACGGTTGCTGCTGCTCGACTGACGCCAGAGATGTATTTCATTTCAGACCGCACAGCCAAAAGTGACGGCACTCCAACGACAGCTCTCTGTCACTCAACAAAGCAGACAGAGAGGAGAAAATCCTCACAATTGATATACAGTACTACAGCGACACTCTTGAACTGAAAGCTGCTAGTTTTGGCGCTTCTTTAGAAAAAAATAAGTGACAAACTTGTCATGTGTTGAAATTGACAACTGAAAAAGTCATGGCTGCATGAGCGTACGTGTGTAATCCAACTGCACCAATGCTTCTACTTTTTGTTTTGTTTTGTTACGAACACTGTCATGGGCAGTTGCTGGCTTGCTGTGTTTCTTCATTTGTATACCTGGGTTGCTGCACCAATTTCAGAATGCCACTCCACTATCAATACATTCCGAACAGAAAGGGAAAATGCAGATGTTCTCAGCAAGGCGAGCAGCGTGACAGAACACACCCATCAATCAGCGGCTTACAAAACGATAACGAGGCTCCGATTGGCTGAATCAGCACATTCAGGTCTCTTTTCGTGGCACACAATTTACACTCAAAACACCACAAAATGAATAACCCCGCTAAAACAAAAACAAAACAAAACAAAAACAAAAAAACTCCAAACTACCCAGAACGCGTGATCGACGGGAACGGGGTATACTGTATTTACTCAGAAAAAGTCTGTATTGAAATCAATTGCTTTCTTGCATGCACACTAAGAAGCTGTCAATTTCCACCTGTTGTCCCACTAAACGGCCGGCGTCAAAGTGTCGCTCTTTCTGACAGGCTTTTAACCTGCTGACCTCCAGGCTCGTGACACCAGTGACAGCAGTAAAGGGGTGTCACGTGAGGTTACTAAATGTCAATCCAATTGAAATGGTCCGAGGACATGCAAATACGTGCTGCAAACCTACCCTTTACCCCCTTTTACGCTGCCGAACCAAGCTGGAATTTTCAACGTCACGGGACAGGATATACTATAACTGAGCGCAGATGCTAAAACTTCCCTTTCTCACACGTCATCCTACTTCTGATCATACCACACAGTAGGATTGCACAATAAAATAAGAATGATAATACAATGGATTTAGACAGCGCTTATTTGGACACTCAAAAACGCTTTAGAGAATAAGGGACAAGCGCTGACGACAAAAAGAGAGACAACAAAATGATGGCAGACAAGAGAAAAGCCCACTTGAACAGGTGGGTTTTTGAGAAGGAATTCGAAGTTTTCCAATAATTTCCTGACCAATCAGATGTAACTTTGAACGCACAACAACATACAAAAGGTGAACAGTACATAGGAGCGAAATGTTTCCTCGCCCACTGGGGCAGGATCTCTTTCAAGCACGGGTCCTCTACCAGAGGCCTGGGACCTTGATGCTTCTGGGCAGGATCATCGCTCTTCCCACTATTGCACGGAGATGACACATACCCAGAGCCAATTAAACACCTCCGGATGGACATTCGTTTAGCAATACAATACAATACAATACATACTGATTTATATAGCGCTTTCACAACAGCGGCAGTACAAGAGTTCACCGTTTTAGACGGGCCGTAGCCCTCGTGTCAGTCGAGTCCGACCCACGGCATCGCACTCTGGGGCGCGTTCGGAAATATTCTCCGAGGGTGCACGTTCACACCATGCGGTCAGAAACTCAATGCTCTTCTCAAATTTTCCATTTAGTTCTACAGAGTGCCTCAAAAACAGAGTGGCGGTGCCCGCACTTGGTGGTCTGAATGGATTTGGTACACAGTGTGCCAGTGCTGGCTGCGCTCACTAATGAATTCCTCCCCGAACACACCTGGTCTCAGAGTTGTGCACAGAGTGAATTTCCGAATGCGTCCCAAGTCACAATCAGATCAAGTACAATATGAATGGAATATGGCATTAATGAGCCTTTCCCTTCCCCTCTCCGCCCCCAAAAAGGTCCTAAACTTTCATTGTGTGAACAGTAAATGCAACTATCAGTAGTTTGTGCTCATCTTCCACAAATACGCATTTACAGTGGACTGCGGAGGAGCAACTTTGCACATGACATTAAGATAAGATAAGATAAGAAAACCTTTATTAGACTTGCAATGGAGAAATTCCCAATTCACAGCAGCAAAGTTATGAAAGGAAGAAGTAGAACAACACAATATAGGAGCTGCTGGAAAGGCAGCCACTCACGCGGCGCCATTTTGAAGTCAAAATAACAAAAATAACACAACACAACACATCGACATAGTTTGAAACAGTTATAGATGAAAGGGGAGAGGATCAAAGTGTCCTTTCACCAGTGGATCAGAGACGTCGTGCTGAAAATGTGCACACGTCTGTGTGTGCACAAGTTTTGAAAGCAAACACGAAGCTGTAGCATCCATTGACGAAAAAGAGATTGGCTCACATCTCCTGTCTCATGTAAATCCACTTCAATTCCAAGCCGCGACTCCCAGTTCCACAGCCGCATCGGCGATCCGCGCTAACGCTCCTTTCTTCTCATCGTCGGCTCCTCAAGCCTTACATCCATCCAGCCGCAGACCGTTCAACAGCACCGATCTCTCCGCTGAAGAAAGCGGGGCTGTGAAAAATACTGCCCATTACAGGCGCAAGACACAAGTGCCCCGGAGGGACTGTCCATCAACGACAGTCAAATGGCGCCGACATTCCTCCCAGTCAAAAACAGTGCTGGTATACCCATGCTGCCGAGAAGTAACAACAAACACGAAGTGACAAAATAAACAAAAACAACAAAAAAAGCAAGGCTCATGAGAGCACTTGCCGACGGCTGCCTACTCGGGCGCATCTTGACTTCAAAGAACATTACATTACAACATAGACAAAAAGTGTTGTTTTGTTTTTAATTTTGAAGTTTTTCTTAATCCATAATTATCAATATGAACGCAGGAAAAACGGTATGATTGATATCGACCAATATAAAATAGTTGTATTGTGATGTACTTTTCAGACATATTGATCAGCCCGATTACGCAGTAACCGCAGTGGTCGCCAACTGTCAAAACAAAATCAAGGAGAAAATTGCTTTGGTGGTTTGGGCTAATGCCAAATATAATGCTAACAAAATTGGAAGAGGTTCTCATCCAACTTGTCTGTGTCAGCTTTGTACTGTAATTACTAACAGATCCCTGTAGATGGCGGCGATGCATCACTTTGGATTTTAGCTCAGCACAGCTTTTGAGAAAATAACTATTAGGGGCTGAATCACGGCTTGTCACGTCGATTATGACGGCGATAAATGCCAACACAATGGATATAGGACAGGT
>CAAKHF010023441.1:0-18622 GCA_901007745.1 Hippocampus kuda | reverse complement strand
CGTGTGCGTATGTGTGTATGTGTGTATGTGTGTGTGTGTGCAACTTTCCCATTACATGTCCTCCATGAAACTCACTAGACCCCAAAGCGTGAGTCTGGCTTTCATTTGCTTTATGTCTTAACCGGCACTCGCTTGCAAGATGCAGGTGGTTAGACAAGGAAAATAAAATAAAGCTGTCGCGTGGTCTGCACTTGCTTTTCATGTGAAGGGAAGGGGGTTCATCACTTGTCGAAAGAGATCTAAAGTTTGTTATTCATGGTGTTAATTCCCTTTGATAAGTATCATTACCTGCTGACACCCAAGGTTTGCATCTGTTTGTTCTTTAACAGAGCGTAAAGTGATGAAAGTCTTTTCTTGCTGGTGACGAACAAAAAAAATCCCCTTAGAAGTGCTTTTACATTACATCAGCATGATAGCGTGAGAGTTGGAGGTAGACTGTAGAGGATCTGTTTGTGAGTGATGTCAGGGGATGATTATTTTACAATGATCTCATTTAATGACGATCTCAGATTAAAAAATATATTGCTTTATTCTCCTGTCATTAGAGGGCAGTCATTTACAAATAAAATGGGAAACACTCACATGATCTAATTAGCTAATTTAATGAGACCTAACTAACCACGTGTTGAATGACGTGTAAAAAAACGAAACCAAAAGATTTATACTTAATTCTATATTTGTACAACTGTATCAAAATACATTTCACCTGCATGCAGCAGTTCTTCTCCAAATGTAACGTTTCACTGAAGGAATAGCATGACTGTTTGTCAGAGATTTTCTCGGACAAAGTTAAAGAAATGACTCGGCACACAGGAAAATTGTCTTCAATAGCGGCGGGAGCGGCGGGGGCGGATCTCTGAGAGCGAACGACGGTTTAGTTGCTCCGATGATCACACACTCGAGCTCCCTCTCCGCCGGTTCGAACTTTTATTGGAAAATACAAGAAAGACACTGCCCCCGAGATTTGCATACCGCGCCCCCCGGTCCGCGCCCTCGGTAGTGATCTGATCTACCCGAATACACAAGTCACAGACTTTGCTGATGACAAATGTCCACCTGGGCGCGACAGCTGTTCCCAAACTGTCTTTTGGTATTCAACAACTCTTTGTTCCCAATTTGTTTATTCCCACTCTGTGATTGAATCTAGCCTTCTTCCATCTGTTCGCCCCCTTGCTTTGACGTTCCAAAAATGACTAAGCCATTTCATGTTTGGATGTGGCATAAGTCAAGCAAGAAATTTGAATCACAAATACTTTTGGGATGACCTGGATATCCAATGCAGTAGCTTATTTTATTCGTCATTGTGAAAACACTGATCCACAAAAGAACAAATCAACTGACTGCAGGAAACCAGTGTTTGGAATAGGCATAGATCCGGAATCTTCTGAAGGCTCTGATTCACTTGATTAATTATTTATTTTATTTTTACGTTCTTTATTTAGGGTTTATCTGGGTCCGAGTAACAGCTGGCAGTGCGAGTCATCTCAAGTGCTGCCTCTCGATGTAAAGTAGGAGCGGCTCTACCCTAAGGACTTTTCTCACCTCATCACTATGGGTGAGCCCAGACACCACAAGGAGACTGCTTCTTTCCACCATTAGGAACAAGTACAACCCAAAACTAGGATGCAGATCATCTTCTGTGTGGCTCCCCACTTTCATGAAAACCACGCAATGAAAGGTCATAGCTTGATGATACCATCGGGAACACATTATCAGCTAACAGCTGACATGAGATCCTAAGGCTACTGCACTGAATAACCACTTTGTCCTTGCTGCACCATGGCTCAAAAATCAATGAACAGAACCCGTGGCAAAAGGGTAGTCTAAACGTCATCATAAATGGATTTAATTTACTGCTGGCAATAGGAACCAAACTATTTCTTGTACAGGGACTTCTTAAAAAAGGGGAGCCCTCATCATCTCTGCCCCGTCATCTCTTCCCGACATCCACGCTGTATTGACGAAATGTGTCAACCCCGTCACGATCACATCCAGAGCCCATTTCAGATCTAATGTATTACCGTCTGACTGGAAATTCACAAGGATTCTAAACAAATCATCTTGTCTCATTCTTTCACAGAGTTAACAAAACAATGAGCAAATAGTTTTCCACAAAAGACTTCACTTGACTGATATCCTCAGAATGGCTTCATCTGACATGTTTCCCACGTCAAGCCTAACACATGCCAAGTTAAATCGTTTTATCCGGCCAAAACAACAATTCAAACAAAAGAGCAGATCAAGTCACACTCACATTTACACACAATTACTTTTATTGCGGACTTCTTTGAAGAGGCAGCAGTCAACAGCTCGCTCAGTCTACCTGTGCGTGACCAAACTTTATGCAAGCTGGTGAGTGAGTGTAGAGAAGAAGAAAAAAGGGGGAGGCTTACGCACAAGACCTTCTTTGCCTTAATCCTTTGTTGCATGCAAAAGGCTGGTTTTTCTGACTTTGAATGACATCACTTTGTGAGGTTGCCTTTGTTTTTGTGAAACCAAACACATCCATGTGAAAGACATATGGGGAGCTGGCTGTAATTGAGCTGTCTGTAGGGGAAGGCCTGTTGAACTTCTGTTGGTCTCAGTTGTCTCTGTCTTGCACGATACCTCATCGATGATACAGCCCTTGCTGTTGCACCACCCCAAAAGCCTTATTATGTCGTCTTTCTGTGACGGGGACGTGCTGCGAGATGATTAAGACAGAGTGCAGTTTGACCAACACACCTACAGTGGTTTTCACATTCTTCAAGATGGCCTGAATCTGTGCCAGAACTGAAAATGGAACCCAAGTATGACTGCACCACCTTCTGGTCCTACTTTTCTGCAATAAAATCTTGATTTTTGATGCTCGTTTCAAATGTGTCTTCATGTCAAATTCCTGGCCATTAATAGACCTTTTTATATGTTCCCGGTGGAAAAAAGTCACTCCACTAACTTGGAAAACAATAACAAAAAACTTTTGGTTTGGTGTTGAGCCACAATACAACGCCCAAACGTTCTCTTTTTTTTCCCGTTTTCCTTCCAAAAAGGGCCAACAAGTACTTCAACTAAATGCAAGAGTATATAAATAAGCCTTAGTCGTGTTTGAAACATTTTCACTGAGGCAGCAGCTCAAATATCCGTCGCTAGTATCGGGGTAACATGATCAAACGTTCTCATCCTTTCATTCATGTGAATAGTAAAGCCACCCATAATTCATAAATAATCTGCGTGAGTCACCAAGTCAGCCATAAATACAGAAAATTCATCAAAACAGCCAGAATACGGGCCAGGGGGACGGTAAATAACTGCAAAATAAAACGGCACGGAGGTACTGTTTGAGCGAGGGCTCAGTTTGAAAGCAGATTCAGAAATACAGGCTCCACCTGTCTGTGCCTCGAATCCGAGCAACAGAATATGCAATTTATTTGCCAGTCTTGGAATGTTAACAATGAAATTAACGATGTTTGAATTCCCACCATGTCGATGTGGAATCAATTAACCTGTTACATTTACAGCAGGTATTCAGTCTCCTTTCTAAGCTATTTACAACATTTTTTCGACTGACATGTCACACATTCAAACGATACTGGAAGAAGGCTAAAATCATCATTCTCTCTCAAAATGTCTTTATTTTTAGTTTTAACATTTCTAAAAAAAAACAAACAAACGGCAAGAAATAACGAAACAACCTAAATAGCATGTCAGGAAGGACAAGAAATTAAATCATGAGAAAGTAAAAAGTAACACTATGAATTTGAAACTTAACTAAAACTTACAAGGAGAAGAAATGATGTCATGGACAAGAACGGAGAACAAGATCATGAGCGTCTAGAGAGAATCGCACTTGGTACGAGAGTCACGAGCAAGGCGAATAATCCGACATTGGGTTGTCGACTGACAGTCCTTAAATCGTCCACTGACACTGATTGCAATACGTGACAGGTACGCTGCTTGAGGGAACGCCCTCCACTCCAGCTGGAGCTGAAAACAAACACAAACAAATTAAAAATATAACGTGATGTTTTTGCCCCACTGAAATTTACAATAAAATACAGTACAGTAAAAAATAGTTTATCTGAATACACAATAATTCTGTAGAATTTTCAGGAGGCTGCTCAAATACTGACATATTCAATAGCTGCAGCCCGACTCATTAGCTTGTCATATTTGTTTTAGTTTAATATAACCCTTGCTCCTGTTCCCTGGGATTGTACCTTAAAATTAGTAAATTGTTCCTCAAATGAACTTAGCAAAGTTGCCCATCAATGACAAAAAAGTTTTTCAAGCCTTGATTCAAGACACTGAGCAAGTTTCCTCAATCGCTCTGCGATGCCAAATGACATAGAAGTTTTGTATTTTTATTTTATTTATTTTTTTTACTTGGGATGCCTTCGGAGCTATTGTCACTCGGATGTCTACAGACGAACTAGCTGGCCATCAGTCCTGTATTGTTAATTTATGTGATTGTGTTAACCACAGATGAGTCGTTAGTTGTAATTGTTCTCCATTCGAGACACTTGAACTCTAATCTCATGTGAGTTCAGTGTGGGATGCCTGCTTTCACATGCAGTTAATTTGATTCATGTCACTTTTCTTCAGTCATGCTATTGTGAAGGAACTGCAGCTTGTGATCAATAGTTACACGATGCTGTCAGTGCTGACTGAGCAAGCATTATAAAGAGACAATGGCTTGATGGAATCTTGATCACATGCCCCTGTGGTTGCATTTCGTGTACAGCCATGAAATGGAAATAGTTTTTTAGGATAACTCCACAGATCTTTTAACTGAGAACTCACAAATTAAACTTTTATAATGGTAGGGTAATTGATCACGCTGAATTGTTCGTAGGCGTAATGTCATTCTGAGTGTGGATGGTTGTTTGTTTATTTGTACTCTGCGATTGGCTGGCAACTAGTTCAGGGTCTACCCCGCCTACTGCCTGAAGTCAGCTGGGATAGGCTCCAGCACGCCCGTGACCCTTGTGAGGATAAAGCGGTTCAGATAAAGGATGGATGGATAATTGCCATGTCAAAATGCATATTTGCATGTGCTTTAAATAACATTAACAGCACTACTAAACTACCCCAAAAATACCTCAGGCCATATACTTCCTAAACTGGGATGTGAAGTGCAACGGGCTTGTAGGTGCTTCTGCAGCCCAAAAAGTGGCCAGTCAATTTGCACCAAAGGTTGGTCTCAGAGTCTGACATTGCCTTTAATTGGAAGCAGACATACTTGAGGGTTCATTCTCTGCATATCTACTGTTCAAAAGTGATTTACAAGTGTGTGATATATGCAAAACTCCCATGCAACTCAGGACATGGATTAAGTAGAAGCACATTCTGAAACAGGGCTCCTTTGCTTTGAGTGGTTAAAAGTCCATCCATTTGGCGTAGACTCTTCATTTTATGGTCCCAATTTTCAGTTGCTTACAATCAAACAGAGCAACAATCTCCTCTGTGGCTTATAGAAAAAGAATACAGTACCTGTATTAGCAAGTTTGAGGAGACAATAAGATTGTGCTCCTGAGAGTGATGAGGTTGAAATACATAAACCTATGATTTAGGGCTTGTATGATAAACCCAGATTATTTGTCATATATTGTAAAATATTACTGGAAATTGTTGAGGTCATAGTGGCAGGAATAGATGCAATATTATGTAATTACAAAATCATTCACCCACAAAATCACTAACCATGACCAGAATGCCAACGGTTGTGATGAATGTCCAACTAGAGCAGGGTTGTGCAATTCTGGCCCTTGAGGGCCAGTATCTTGGATGGTTTATATGTCTCACTACTCCAACACACCTGATTCAAATGATCAACTAAGCAAGCTCTCCAGATGCTGGATAATGATCCGGATCATTTGAATCAGGTGTGTTGGAGCAGAGAGAGAAACAGCCAGGATGCCCGCCGGCCTTCGAGAACCGGAGTTGCCCACCCATGAATTAGAAGACTCGTCCGTACGCCCAGAAGCCCAGACTTCTCCCCTGCCAGACAGTTCATCCAGTTCTTCTGGCGGAGGATCCCAAGGCACTCCCAGACCAGCTGCGAGATATACTGTAGTCTCCCCAGCGTGTCTTGAGTCGTTCCAGCACTTCACCATGACAGACCAATGCAGAATCCGCATCACGGCACAAGGACCAAACAGCCCATATCAGGGGCTCTGGTACCCCAAACTGCTGGAGTAACACAGTCAAATGCCTCCTCCGAGTCCCCAAAACACAACTATATTTCATTTTAAACCCTTGTTCATACAATTTTGATTAAAAAAATAGCAAAAGGTTGAAATAGTGAGACACTGTAATAACGTTGGATGAAAATTCTTTTGTAACGATTCGGAATTATCCGGTTAGGGATGGATCCCACAGACATCACCGAGGATAAGATTGTGGTACAAAAATGTTTACCGGTACTTAACAAACGCAAGACCGATAAAGTACAAATAATGACGCTGGTCAATACACCAGGAAAAAAATGAAACAAAAGGCGCGTGCAAAAGGCAAGGAAAATACAAATGGAAATTGCTCGTCTCAAAAGGACAAGAGAATCAAATCACGACAAATACCAACTGCGAATAACTTCTCAAAGTAAATGACTACTTCCAAAAAAGTGGCGAGCAATACACAAAAAACGACAAAAAACACGCCAAATCTGGTACATCTAGAAAATTGCACACAAACAACTGCTTGGCCAAGGAAAATAATCCGAATCCAGATGTCGGCTTGGAAGTCTTTAAATAGTCCATTGATCATGATGGGTAACAGGTGGGCAAATGGAAAGACCGGACCACCTCTGCCACCTGCTGGAGACTAACAGAAACGGAATCATGACACCTTTTCATGTGCAAGAAAGAAATTTCACTCTTTTCGAATGACTTTCACCATGAAGGTCTTGTACTTTGCTCTGCGTGTGTTTGGCTTAATGCTATAATCCATCCATCCATCCATTTTCTGATCTGCGTATCCTCACAAGGGTCACGGGGGGTGCTGGAGCCTATCCCAGCTGTCTTCGGGCAGTAGGCGGGGGACACCCTGAACCGGTGGCCAGCCAATCGCAGGGCATTCTGCCAGAATGAATACACAAAAGCTACAAGGTCAATATAACTGAAATTGGAGGTAGAATGAATGAGAACTGCATTTTTTTCCCTCACGCAATCCATTTTGTGAAGGTCTGTGCGCTTTAGCTGAATTATAGTAATATTTTGCTCCAAGAAGATCACGTAAACTATTATTTCTATGTGTGCCCCGAAGCATAATGTTGCAAATGCTTTATGACGAATTCTCAGTACCAGATGTCACAGGTAAACAGAAACAGATGTCTCCCTTTGGTTAAACAGATTTGGTCAGACAGACAATAGCAACACGCCTTGACTCATAAACTAAAGTGTGTTGGGCCCACAATAAAAAGAAGGAGAAAAAGAAGAAAGATTGCGGTATGAACATTTTTTTTTTCTGAGAAAAGTAGACTCATGCTTCATTAAACTGTTCATACTGATGATGATCTTTTCCTTTGATGTGCTTCTTTGCGGATCTTAATATGGACTCAAAAGTGTGTTTTCAACTCATGATAGGTTATTCTTGTGAAAGAATATCTTTTTTTTTTCCTCGTTAGAAGAAGACATTACAGAATGACTTGTTATTTTTTTCTGATCGGTGTAGCCCTAATACTTTGGTATGTCATCCACATTCGCAACATGGAAATCCCTTTGACTTGTTGTGCAGTCTCTGCAAATGCATCCTGGACACTCACACGCATGGATGTTTTCAATCGAATACGCAGGAACCTTTTCACCATACGGACTTCCATTTTGATGTATCTCCTATTCCAACTACAGCAGGTCTGGCTTCTCAGGTGACACTGTTGCAAATTCTCAACATTATTTATTACGCATGACAATTTCACGTATCGGTAGATTTTAGCAAGGATCATGAAAGTTGACACACATGATTTGTTTTCGCGGACCAAATAAAATGGTGTGATGGGCCGGATCTGGCCCCCGGGGCTCGAGTATGACACTTTTGTCCCTGTGAGTCACTGTGACTGCGAATGGTTGTTCATCTATGTGGGTGTACTCCGCCTACCGCTCGAAGTCAGCTGGCATAGGTTGCAGCACGCCCGCGACCTTCATTGCATCACGCCTTCTCAAGGTCAGCCATGACATAGTGAATCAATTAATCCTCGGTGTCTGCCAATAATGAAGATGTATCCAAAACGTACAATATGACCCCTCATGGTTAGTTGTCATTTGTGATGAAATGTTTGTGCAACTGGCTTGCATATAGTCAAACAGCTCCAGAAACACTGTAAAACAGCCGTGTCCCTCATTATCACACAACCCACCAACGCTAGCCAGCTTCATACCAGCCTCGTTAAGCGCCCCATTTAGCTAAGTGAAGCCACACGAGACTCTTTTCAAGTCAAGAGTGTTTCTCTTTATGTGTTTGAACCTCGCGAGTCTTATTATCACTGCACCCCGCAGTTTGAAAGCCCACCCGGTGTTTTATGGTTGTTAAATGCGCCACCTAAATTAACGACAGCATTTTAACAGAACACTATATGTTGGTCTGTTTTGAAAAGCATGTGCGAGTGGGGCCTGGATGAGGGAGGGGGTGGTTTGTGACACAACAAGCTACATGCCAGCTGCGTGGAGCAGCACACGGCGTGACATCGCTGGAGGAAGACTTTCAAGAAAGAGGAGACTGAAAGGGAAACGTAGCCACTCAAATGGTCTAAGACGTTCATCTGGAAGCATTTTGTATCAAAGAAAAAGCGACATTGGAACACTAAACGCTCATGGCAGCAATCTCCTCCGGTTCAATTTCAGATCCTTCCTTTAATGAAGCAGTCTTTGAATAAGGTAGACTACGCCGAGTCATTTACGTATATTTAACATTGTTGGTTTAAAAGACACAAAACAAAGTGATGACTCATCTGAGCCACCACAGAAAGTTAACATTCATGAAAATACGACATGGAAATTCAAAATTGTAACCCCCACAAAAGGATTTCAAAAAATATTTTCAAATAAAATACTATCCATTCATTTTCTGATCCGCTTTATCCTCACAAGGGTCGCGAGGCATGCTGGAGCCTATCCCAGCCGTCTTCTGGCAGTAGGCGGGGGACACATCTGAACCGGTTGCCAGCCAATCGCAGGGCACACAGAGACGAACAACCATCCGCGCTCACACTTGCACCTAGGGACAATTTAGAATGTTCAATCAGCCTGCCATGCATGTTTTTTGGAATGTTGGAGGAAACCGGAGTACCCGGAGAAAACTCACGCAGGCACATGCTGTTTATATTTTTAAGGTTAAGATTAAGATTTTTAGATCAAAATGTGTTTTTTGGATGGTGGCACAGTTGGTGACTGTTTGGCACGTCCACCTCACAGTACAGAGTTCGTGGGTTCGAATCTGGCCTTCCTGTGTGGAGTTGGCATGCTCTCCCATGCCTGCATGGGTGTTCTCCGGGTTCTCCGGTTTCCTCTCACATTCCAAAAACACGCATGGTAGTGTAATCGGTGGTGTTCGACTGAGTTGTGTTTAAGAATATTGATGACGCACGGCAGAATTTCTTGTTTTGGTTACGTTTAAACGTCTCAATCACAAAGCCTGACTAAAACAGCACAAAACAATGAATGAATGAATCCTTTATTGTCATTGCACACTTGTTACAACGAGATTTTGCAATGTCCTCCTTGTCAATTATATTGACAGTACAGCAAGTATTTCCAGGTTTATTATTGGCCCTGTTACAGTAGGTTCATGGGACGCTCTAAATTTTCCTTAGTTGTGATTGTGAGTGTGAATGGTTGTATGTCTATGTGTGACCTGCAATTGGCTGGCAACCAGTTCTGGGTGTACACCGCCTACTGCCTGAAGACGGCTGGGATATGCTCCAGCACCCCCGCGACCCTCCTGAGGATAAGTGGATCAGATAATCGATGGATGGATACAGCTGTATATCTTCCATTAAATATGCATCGATTTTTTTCTTTTTCAAATTTTTCAGTTCATGCAGTCTATAAAAAGGCCAAGGGGGAAATAAAACAAACAAACAAAAATACTTTGAGGTCAAGTTTTGATAGGAACTGCAGGAGCTTGTAACAACAATTCAACAGGGAAAAATACTAGGAACATCTCTCAGTGAGATGCAGCGCTGCATTAAACACAAACCTAGCCCATATTACTAAACATTATTACACCCCTCAGACAATCAATCAAAACAGCATCTTGTTAAATTTGTGAAAGCAGAAATGCCCGATGCAGCTTTTCTGTGTCTTAGATTGCCCAGGTGAACCCAATATTTTGTCATTGTTTGAGTCAGGGACCACACGTTTCACTGACAATATTTCACACAAAACACCCAATCATTCATTCAATGGCAACAGTGAAAGGGGTCAGGCTGAGGTGTGACCACGTGTTATTTTACTGCGCTAACACCCAGGAAGAGGTGCTTCAAAGTGTGTTACGCTGTGCAAAAAGCCTGCTGTCACACACCACCCTGCATTTCCGATTTGTCCGCTACCAATAACCGGATGCGTAAAGAACTTTCTGAACACAAAAAGAGTAAAACAACTGTGAACATCTCAGAATCCTCGATCCAACAGTTGGACTACAGCCATATGAATTAGAAATCTTCATTAGACCTCATAATTTGGTTTCACATGACTGCACACCCTGTTCAAACTTTTATGTAGCTGTGTATAAAATTAACTCATAATATTCAAACTCATTTTAAATAAAGAGTCAGCACCCACCTGCCGCCAATTAAAGCGCCTCTGATTAACCTCAAATAAAATTCAGGCTTTTCTTTTTTTGGGGGGGGGCAGGGGGGGGTCATGCTTTCTAGTAAAGACTGAAGGTTTTGTGCCAGTACTGACTGCCATTTGGAACTGAGCATAATTCATTCCGACTGGAATAAGGCCCGATTTTTATTTTCATTCAAAATATGATGCTAGGACAGTTGTGCTTCACTGTAGGTATGATGTTCTGTTGGTGATGAATATATTATATAAACAAATAATTTATGTTAACATTCAAGAAAGACTACCTTTATTTTATTTTTCATAAAAAAGTTATTAAACTGTTAAAAATGCTTTTCTAATAAAGTACAGTCGTCTCAATAGTCGTCATAACATCATTTTTTTGTGTCGATGAATTTTTAAAAGATTTTTTTTTAATTGTACTGCTGACTCATGTAGCAATCTGCGCAAGCCAGGGAGAAAGTGTGCTTTAAAAACACAGAATATCATAAATTTGGGACCATTTCACACTTAATAAAAGAAGTTAAAGTGTAATGTGCCTATTGCAGAGACCGATTATCTTAAATTACTTTCCTGCACGTGTCCATGAAAGTAGAGGAGGTTTAACTTGTGGCAGGATGCAAACAGCCACCGGTGTTTTGAAACTTTTAATTGAACAAACAGTAACAAAACAGAGTAAACACATGTATATTCTCATGACCTGTTGTCAGCCGCAACGCACAAAGCAGCTGAGCTAAAGCCACTATATAGGCCAAGCCCTCATGAAACGTTACGGTTAGTAAAATGTTGAATTTGAGATTCGTGACCTTAAATGGCCAAAAATGAAAACCTCAGCTCATATGCATATACTGATTGTTGGTATTACAGTGCATATACAAAGCTTTAAAATATACAATTATACAAATACTTGATAGCTACTCAGATTTTGTCTATGCAGCAAAGGTCGGAACATAAACCCTGCGAGGGATCACTGTAATGGCAAAACCGGTTGTTTGTTAACCCTGGAGAACCCACGGGGTCTAATTTGGCCCCTATAAATTCTGCTACTCAAATTCTACCCTTAAATCCCAAATGGTCACATTTGGCCCAAATCCTAAATTATAATTCATTAAATATTTGACAAAACACATATTTTGATGTTCAGTGAACATATAGCAGTCATTTAATGTATAATTCATCATTTTCCAAAGAAGAAAAGGGTTCTTACGTTCTCCAGGGTTTTAATAAAGTACTAATAATCTAACTTTGTTACTTTTAAAATCAAGTAATCAGTGAAGGTGACTGTCGTAACTCTACTGCCAAAATACGTTTCGTGATTTTGAACTTTGGTTTCATTGGACCATAATAAAATCTCTCTGACACAACATTTGTCCCGCTCCGAGTTCTTTTTGTCCAAAAGTCTCATTTCTCACATGATCGACTCTTAATCGTTTGAAAAACGGCACAACTGTGAAACTGTTTAAAGCGAACAAGTACAATAGGCGATCTAGATACAAAATCAATCCTGGTAAAGTCTCCCCCCTGTCCAGAGTTTTCTAAAAACTACACTTTCTTGTGATGTTAATAACAGTTTGTGTGGATGAAATGCCGAGAATACACAAATATTTGTGTGGCCTCTGCCTCCAATTTACCTTCAGCTCAATACTGACACATTTGTTTTCTCTCATCTCGTTTACTGTAACTCCCTCTTCGCTTCGCTGGCCGCATCAATCTGCTCTCAATCGCTTACAGTTTGTGCAAAATTTAGCTGCCAGATTCTTAACTGGAACCAGTCGTCGGTCTCACGTGAGGAGGCCCTTGTATTTGCTTTTCTCCACTACCTGCCATCCAGGTGCAGAACTCACTTCAAAATTTTGTGAATCACATCGTCATAAATGGACAACACTTCCCCTGGTTCTATTTCCAATCTATTCTTTCCCCTAAATGGCAGATGTTTGTCTTGTCCATGCTGGACTTAGACAACTAAAGACTATTGTGCTGTCCAGAGCTTGGGATTGCTTTAAACAACTTTAAACAGCTACTTTTATGAGACTATTTTTCTCCTTGTTGGAGTTTATTA
The DNA here is from genome assembly GCA_901007745.1 of Hippocampus kuda. Classification (NCBI taxonomy): domain Eukaryota; kingdom Metazoa; phylum Chordata; class Actinopteri; order Syngnathiformes; family Syngnathidae; genus Hippocampus; species Hippocampus kuda. The sequence continues at coordinate 5,806 of CAAKHF010023441.1, read as the reverse complement.
GTCTTTTTGGCAAACTCTTTAGTGTGTTCCCACACATGTCGAAATGTTCTTTCTCTTCCTTTGAAGCCCACTGTAACTGTGTATTTTAAACTATTTTGCTTCATTACTGACTTGTAAAAGAATCAAGCGTGATCATTCGCTGGGATGAGTCAGTAAACAAGAGCGCTCCTCATTTGTACAGTATTTTGATTTGTCGGCTGTCTTTGTTACTTTATACAACATCCTTTGCCGCAAATGTGCTTTATTGCGTCACTGCGTGTGTGCGTGTGTCTGTGTGTGTTTATAAGTCAGTTATTTTTACTTGCCGCTAATGTTTTGAGGCTCCAATCCTGAGAGAGCCCCAATTATCATGGAATTTAGAAAGCAAAAGCTGAAGCCAAACAACGGTCTAAAACGGTGCTAAGAATAGACATACCCAGACATAATTCACTGTCCCAACATGAATGCACTCATATCGCTGCAAGACAGAGTGAGGATACACACGCAGCGACTCTTCAAGAATGCTTTTAGAGTATTGCAAGGTGACACTGCGTGGTGGCAGATGTATTTGGCAGTAAGAGGGGAAACTATCATAAATTGTGGACGAGGCATCAAGGACTAACACTCACAAATATTCCTGTCCCGCATAGGAAACAATAAGACTGACCTGATCGACATCCAGCCTTCCGGCAATGAAGAGATTTACCGACAAGACAAATGCTCAAAGGACAGAGTTGCAAGATTCTGAGAATGCAATGGGAGCTCACTCTGAATTGGGAGTTGGAGCGGGAAAGTGAGTCTGCGTGTTTGCATCTTCCATTGCAATGTCCGAGCTCACACTCATCCCTAGGGACAATTTAGAGTGTTCCATTAACCTGCCATGCATGTTTTTGGAATGCAGGAGGAAACCAGAGTACCCAGAGAAAACCCACTCAGGCACGGGTAGAACATGCAAACTCCACACAGGAAGGCCAGAGTCGGAATCAAACCCTGTACCTCTACACTGCGAGGCCGACGCGCTAACCAGTTGATCACCGGGCCACCCATATTTTGAATCCAAACTCCGAAAGATCCCTAAATATTCCTCTTCAAAGTCAACCCCCTGAAGGCATACACACATTTTCAGCCTTCTTAGGAAGACGGCCATTCACCTGTGGAAGGATTCTTCTCGGATCCTCAGCAGCTTTGTTGTCACGGCCATCTTGATGCCGCCCACATCTGCAAAACAGGTCCCTTTGAAACACTCCTTGGGCTTGCGAAAAAGGAGGGGGGTAAAATCACAGCTAATTAGGAAGGTTGCTCCAGCAAGGCAATATTTTTTTAATACCTCTTGATGTGTTCCATTAACACATTTCTCATTGTGAATCAGTGTTAAGTCGATGAAGGCAAAACGTCCAAGTGGGCAGACCGGAGCGTGATCTGTCCCAGTGGTGGTTCAAGGGGCAGACAAACAGGCCAGGGTAACGTCTAATAAATCTGATCTTGATGACCATTAGTTAAGAGATGCGAAGGGGACCTGCTGCGGCCAGAAGTCCAACTCTCTCAGGGCCTGCAACCCTGACCTTCCGAGGGGAGCGCACCATTCAGGGCCCATCTAAACTTTCGAAGGATATCCACTTGCAAGACAATTCCAGCTATGTAAGGCAATAAATTGTGATGTTAAATCCAAACGAACCCGAACACACAGATGAATACTGACCAGTTATGTCTTCTATTTTCTCTTCTTGGATGGATACCTGCCAGCCATAACTTGTTTCTCCCCACAACCACACACAATAAGAAGGGCGCGCCAGAGCTCTTCTTTGAAGCGGTTTCATGTCAGTCGCTAAATCCTTTCCAGGAATTGGATTCAACGAAGAAAACCAACAGTCAGTGTCACATTTAAAATGATAGGTAATGCCCCAACAGTCTTATCATATTGCAGCAAATACAGCATAAATAGAAGTCCCTGTGCATGCAGGACTTGAAAGGCAAAATGTTTCTTGGGCAAGGCAGAGGTTGTATAGTGAGCGTACAAACGCACACCTGTGAGAGGCTGCTCTTGAGTTTATAGCTCCCTCTCACGTCCTGAGTGTGAGAAACAGCGGGAGGCAAGCGGAGGGTGTTGCTCGACTGCATCACAGCCACGGCCAGCTGACTGGTTGGGATCTAATTGCTCTCAAGTGAGGTCAGTGGGAGGCATTCATCTCAGAGACAGTGGAGGTTCCACACCACACGTACAGTCTCTCTGCCTGTAGTGGGCAGGCGTCCATTGGAATAGACACAAGCTCTCAACTCACTGCACGGCTGGACTTATTTTAGGTGTTACCATCCAAATCCGTGCTGAGAGGGAATTCAGCTCTGGCAAGTCCTTGCATCACATGTAAGTCATTACATTTTTATATTTTTCCGTCAGTGACATATTTTCTCACATGTCAGCACACGCCTGTCAAATTATACCCAAACATAGTTATTTGACAAGAGGTACTACACCGTGTGCTACTTCAGAAAATTGTATTAGAAGGAATATATATGTAGGATTCCGTAGCATTTCCAGACATGTGTTCTGTCGTCCTTTGATAGATTTACGGTCTCGGGGGATGGAGAAGACAAAGTGTCACGTCACTGAAGACGACAAATTGCGATAAGACATCACATCCCATTTCCTTCAGAGTATTCTCCGACTTCTTTCAACTCCAACCAACTTTGGGAACTTTTTCCTCCACAACAAGCCTGACTCAGCGTCCCGCAGGGACTACCTCTTGCAAGAACACGGACCCCAAGTTCGCAGCTGGTGTGACAAGAGTTCAAGTGCTTGGCTGAGGGATAGCGCCCAGATCTCGTCTCCTGTTTCACTATGTTGTTCATCGATCCTCACTGCATTGTATTATAATGCGCAAATGGATGCTGACATGGAACCTTCCAAATCTTTTCTCGGGACTCTACCTGCATGCCATCTTCCTATTGGGCAGTGTGCGTGTGGTCTACGGTGACTGCACTCCGGCGCAACTCACTGCCATCATGAACTGCTCGAGACACGAGCGTCACAGCAGGAATTATGACTACATGGAGGGAGGAGATGTGCGGATCCGACAGTTGTTCAGTCGCACCCAGTGGTTCCTGACAATTGATGATGAAGGCAACATCAATGGGACTCAGGACCTAACCAACTGTTACAGTAAGACGACTGTTTTGTCACTTTTAAAAAAATCTCAAGGAGCATGATGTCAACCACCTGCATTCTTGTATGTTAATGCGACTGGGCACTGAAAAACACATTCTAAATACCAACCTTGAATCGAGTTATGCCGAACAGCGATATTAAGACAACGCAGAGCAACTTGGGCTGTCCCCAAGACAGCATGACACAAATATCTAGTGACGTTACGTGTGCTGTTCAGATGACAGATAAGAGCTTAATTTCAGAAATCGTTGTCTTCTTGGAGAGGTTTACATGTTGAATGTTTACAATGTGTACACATGCTAATGTACATGCATACTGCAGTGATGTCAGAATGTCTAAACGAGTTGCTGTGGCTTTCACAGGCTTCTGACTGGCGACATTGCCGCCATCATCTGCACATTTTGTTCAAAAGGGAAATTGTGTGTGGACATAGAGTGCTTAAAACAAAAATGATTAGACCAGTTCTCATCAAAAATAATAACAGACCATTTAACAATATGCAGTATGATGATGCATGACTCAGGAATTTGAGTGAGCGTGTGACATTTTACCAGTTTAAACTGAAATGAGTCATTTCAAACTAAACTGACTGAATAAGAGTTTTAAATTCACGGGGCTTCTCCGAGAAGCTAGGATTTTGTCTGCTCAGGATCCTCTACTACTCTTCATCACGAAGCAATAATTATGTGCTCCACAATACTTTTTTTTTTCCTGAAACGGTATGTTTTAAAATTCAGCGATAACAACAAAAAGCATTCGAAATGTCATCTTGGTGAAAGAGCTTCAGAGCTTCCACGTACTGGTGTTTTAACTATGACAGAAACCGAAATAAATATTACAAATGTTGTTAATTTGCGGCAGCTGTGGTATGAACTCTGCACGGGGTGGTAGTCGCATACATTTCTGAAGCAGTGTTTGTCCTTTATCAAAGAACAACAGATCATTTATGGAGGCAGGTGAGCTGTAACTTTTCTGAGGTCAAACTTGTTACTTTAAAGATAGAGATCATTCAGCTCCAATCACTTAACGAAGCAGAAAATGCTTCGAGCTGGCAGCAACATTGCTCAACATTCCTTCTTTAATTTTGTAAATGCCACAAGTTAATACGCGTTAAGATGAATGCAAGACATATCTTACTTAACAGTCAGTGCTGTTTATCTCTGCCACGTGGGATGAGTATGAGTGAAGTGGGTGAAAAAAAAGTTTTCTCGAGTTGTCGTGTGCTCGTGTAGCCAGACTGACAGCGGTAAAACCCGGCAGGTGGTGTTGGTGGCATGCCTGCCAAACCATAACAAGACAACAAGTCAAAGGCTGCCTGACAAGTGCGTGTGAACTCGCACTCACACACTCACCCCGGCACATTCGTTCTGCCTGAGTTACTCTCCCCAAAACATACTGTGATGAGAGGACGATTTCAATAAATTACAGGCACCAAAACTGAACCAAAATAACCTCCAGACAGGACATTTCGCCATGATTACCAAAATGATTTCCGTCATCTCTTATCTGCGGTGGCTACAAAGCAGACTATGTGCCATCTAAAAAAAATAAACAAAGTAAATAAAAAGTCAAAAGTTGTCTGGTTATTGGTGAGTGAAGAGTTCTGAATATCAGTCAGAAATTGTATTCTGAAGATCATATTCAAGAGCTACAAGAAAAGAAAATGGTAAAGATATTCACTAGTTGACAACAAAGATAGTAACATTGATTCAGCCTGTAGAGGCTGACAATTGCACACAAACGCGGAGATATTTAACGCAAAAGCCTTTGATTCAACCACCAGTGTACGGTACCCTTTTCTATATCATTCTAAACTACAGTAAAGGCATTGTTTCAAAAAAAAAAAAGAAACCACAATGTAAAACTGAGACTACCACTCTTGGAAATTCCGACATTCCCAACTGGAAGCATGCCTGTGGTACATGTTTTACAACTTTTTTGACATTTCAAAAAACACAGATTGTTACCCGATAGGCAATTTTGCTCTTTGCTGTCTATTTTTGGTATTTCTGGAAAAATACAGTCGCACTGCAGCAATCAAGATAAACAAATTTACATATACAGTAATCTCTCTCTCTCTCTCTCTCTCTCTCTCTCTCTCTCTCTCTCTCTCTCTCTCTCTCTCTCTCTCTCTATGTATATGACACCCTTTGACACATATATAGGGCTGTTCACACGGCACACATTTGCTCCGGCACTGCACCGATATATTTTGTTGCGATATATTTTACACCGGACCAAATTTGTCATGTCATTTCCAAGGCTACTTTGGTTTTTATCATTTTAAATTTGAGCAAGCTCGGCCACGGTGATTGTCTGCACTTGGACATTAATGTGAAACTCCAGGGGCAGTGCAGAAAATATGATGGTGATTGCAAGAATAAAAATAATAATAATTTTAAAAAAAGCATCCAATCCATTGCCAGGTTGATTAAAACCAAATGGAACCACGGCAATTCAAAAAAAAAAAAAAACAAAAAAAACAAACAAACCCTAAAACCTCCATGTTATGTGTTATTTAGTTTGTGGGGAGAGAGAAGAATGGCAACTTATACCTGGTGTCAGGGGCAACTACATATATAATGCACATTGAAATATGGACTAATGTTGGCAGTTAATCATGTTGTTTCAGGATGGCGGGGGTCGGGGGGGGGGGGGGGAAAA